>JACEFZ010020707.1:5000-32094 GCA_014155875.1 Cepaea nemoralis | reverse complement strand
TTTTTAAAAAAAAAAGTTGTCTTTTGCAGAACGTCGCTCCCATACAGTCGTAGAAAAGAATAGATCTTTTTCCAGTTTTTCTGCCTCGTTTTTTTCACCCCAGTGAGTTCAATCCCCCGTCAAATTATCCCGCTTTTCGACCCCTGTTTGTCTTCCAGGAGTCATGTCTTCCTACCTGATAACAGCGTCACAAAGAGCACGAACTCTTTAGCTCTAGCGACAACTCCCAGGGGTTACCCGAGAAAACTGCACTCGTCAAATGAATGACGGAGCACTGAAATGAACCCACGACCTTCGAAACGCATGACCACTTGTGGCAGAGACCTTGGTAATCTAATTTGTTCGCTTAAATGCCCGGCGTAATATTATCTGAAAAAAGAACAACAGCGGGAAACAAATTTATTAATTCGTTTGGTTTTTTTAAACAAAACTTTTGAACGTTTTAGGACAAACTCCCAACTGGTTGGTTAATTATGTATTAGTTAATTAGTTAGTTTGTTGTCAGTCAGTCAGTCAGTCAGTCAGTCAGTCAGTCATTCAGTCAGTCAGTCAGTCAATTTTTTGTATTGTTTTTTGCATATACTATGTACAGGACATTGCTGTCAACACCAGCATTTTACTATTATTGTTGATGTCTTGGCAAGTTTACGTTCAGTACGTTCTTCCATACAAACACGTTAAAATCCAGCGCAACGTGGTCTACTGCCAAATCGGTCGCAGATGTGTTTCGAACGCGGGTAAGCGGGCTTACGAATCACGTCCGTAAATCGTAAGCCACGGAAACCGGCAATTATTTACTTAGTTAGTCAAATTATCCTCACTACACATAGGACTACTCAGTCCATAAGTGCTCGTGTTCTCTTAGTATCTCCCTCAGCATGTAGCGGTCGACGACGTCAGTTCTGTGACGGTTGGATAATCTTCTTTTGTCCCCCTGCACAGCACATCTGCGTGGCTTCACTTAATTTCACTTGATGATGTTTTAGCATTCTGGTCAAGGTTGCAAATTTACAGTCGTCTCTTAATTCGTTTAATCACTCTGCCTCTTTGATGGTCCATTGCTTATCCTCTTTTCACAGCAGCCGGCGTAGTGTATCAGTTTGCTCATTTCAGAACACACACGCGTGTTCTAGCACACAAATAAACATGATTTTTAACTGGCTCGCCTTATTCTAAGGAGTCGTACCCAGTAGTTAGTTAGTTAGTAGTTAGTCGACAGATCATCCTCGTTGCACATCGAACCATTCAGTCCATAAGTGCTCGGATCCCCTCCTCAGCAAATCCCGCAGCGTGTAGCGGCTAACGACGCCAGTTCTGTGTTGGTTTATCAATCTTCTTTGGCTTCCTGCGTAGTGTTCTTGTTTGGCCACCCCTCTTTTAATTTGCTGCTCCTGCAGTCTGGCCATTGTTGTAGATTCACAGTCATCACTTGGTTCTCGCAAAAGTCTCACTTCTCGTAGAGCATTCAGAATGTCAGCCTGGTCCATGGCGCGTCCGCCCTCCACAGTAGCCTCACCTGCGAGCTTGTCAGCCCGCTCATTTCCTTGTACTCCCGCATGACCTGGCACGAAGATGAAACTAATCTTTGCCAGCCGAGACCGCTTCAGAGGCAGCAACCATTCTCTTCGGATCGACCCCTCCTCTATCCTCTTGATCATGTTCATTGAGTCGCTAAGGAAACAAGCCCTAGTGAATGTCTGTGTCTCGAGCCATGTTATTGCTTTACTTACTGCCATGACTTCCATGGTCAGGCTACTTGTGGTTTCAGTGAAAGCACCAGAGTCCTCCTTCACAATTCTCCCTCCGGCCCGAGCTGTAAAGGCCCATGAGCTTCTCACATGTCGGACGACCGACCCATCTGTGTAGATGACCGCGTCACCGTCTAGCGAATTCTCGAAATCAACGCTTGTACTTCAGCCTCAACAGCAGCCGGATTTTCTTGTCTGCATTTTCTATCTAGTTGGATGCAAACTGAAAAGGATGTGCAGAAGTCTGTTGCACTTGCACCCACTCCTCGCCAGGTTTCTAAGTCCTCAAGTGAACACACTCTGTTGAAGAATGTCTTCGGCTTGACCCATCCACGACCGTCCTCTTTTTAACCTGCTGCCCTTCACCTTCCTAATTTTACTATGCAGTGGATGTTGTGTGTTTGCGTTAATTCTGAGGTAGGCGCGTGCCTACACGTTCTTCCGCCATGTTGAAAAAACGTAAACACACGACTGCTGAGAACCACCACACGCTGCTGAAAATTCACTCAAGGATGGCTTCGCTCGATGCACGAACTCCGTAGCACCCGCGCAGATCTTGAGTAGAAACTCCTGGTTTTACAACCTGGCACACCAATTACACGCAAGAGATGAATAAATCCATCCCCTACGCGAAAAAGTTAACGAACACAAAACAACACGTCCGTCCGTCGCCATCTTGAAACCGGAAGTCAAGTTAGACAAACGGAACAGAATCCTTATGAATGTTAGTATGATAGTGTCTGTTTTTGTTCTTTGTCTTCGCTCACTTTGAATTCAAGGTAGTCCATACACGTGCTACTACGTTTAGTGCACAGGACTGATGTTTGCGTAGGGGTTAGCTTTCCTTATTATCAGTGTCCCTCGCCATCAAGCGAAACCGTCCGGCTTCCCCAAGTCAAGGACGTATAGTCAACATGCTAGTCCAACTGATTGGTGTAGTGGTTCAACCTGTTACCTCGGTATCAGCACACCAGATGTCTAGGAACGAGATCTTTTATCCATTCGGCCATGCTAACAACCATGACAGGGCTGCCACAATCTAAAGAAAAGTGGCTAAGAACTCTTTCCTTAGCATATTTATAGTTTGTTCGTATGTTCTCTGATATTACTTCCATGACCTTTAACGGTTCAAGGCCACGGTGCTTGTGGAACAGAATCGCACATTCATCGGATGATACCTTTGCCACGGATCTGATTCTTGGCTCGTTTTCTCAGCCTCAATGACAGACTTTAGCAGGAACATTCATAGGATATAAACACTGAACAACATGACGTCCTTGACAATCCTCAATATTTATTATTGATGATTATCACAGCAAATACCTTCATACGTTCCCGTAGGTGCGGGATGGCATGTGATAAATATACAAAGTATTTATTCAAAGCAGCTGAGTAATGTTCACAACTTTGATGAGAGACAATCGTCTCATTTGCACAGTAATTTCTAATACAATGTCTGACTACGCTACGGTCACACTTACGGCCGTCCCGCCCTTGACGTCTGGCGTGGAGCATTGCTGAGCCGCCATCAACTCGGCACACTGCAAACAGGCTTTGAATGGCTATCCAATCAGCCGCACAACTGTACGAAATACTTTCGCCTCTTGCTGAAGAATCATTACACTAATAGAGTGAATAATCTTTCACGGCTTCAATACAGTTTCACGTCTTGCTTCAATCGAGACCCTGGCCTGACTGAGTCCAGCTGTCTCGTTTTCACGTGAACTACCCAACTGCCATCACGTGATACACAACTTCTTTGAATAGTCTCCCTTCGCTATTATCATCATCATAAGTTCCGCACTGACTTTCCTTGATTTATTCGTGCTTGTTAGTTCATAGTGATAGCGTGAATTGCTCTCACTACGGCAATTCCTCTTCTACGGTAAACCTATTCTTAATACACTAGTTTACCGCTGTCTGCTTCATATCGGCACATGGCACCTTATAATGTTTCAAAATTAGTGATCTATGCTGAAATGGAATCACCTTTTGTAAAGTTTCGAACAATACTTTCATACCGCTTGATGGGGTCTAAAGTTTTAGCTGCCAATTTGGTCTGAACAATTTCTTAGTCCTTCTCTTTCTCTAACTGTCTTACCTTTAAGTTGCCTTCAGTCTCTTTGTTTTTCATGACCTGCTCAGCTGCCAGTTTCTCTCTATCGAATGCGAGTCTTTCTCTTTCTAAAGTTATTTTCCTTTCTAAAGCTATTTTTCTTTCTAAAGCTATTTCCCTTTCTTTCTTATCATTCTCCGCAGCTAATATTTTCTCTTCAAGAGTTATTTCTAATGCTTTTTCTTTTTCTCGGGCGATTAGTCTTTCTTTGTCAGGAACTATTTCTACTGCTCTTTATGTTTTTTTAGCAGCTAATTCTTTCTCTTTAAAAAGTTTTTCAAGTTTCAAAATCGCCTATTGTGCGGCTAGTTTCACATTCTCTGCTTGTACTTTCTTTTTCTCTGCTTGTACTCTATCTTTCTGGGTGTCTTTCGGGAGTCACTGTGGCGAAGTGGTCAAGCCTTTAACTCGGGCTCTGAAGGTTGTCGGTTCGATTCCGGGCCGCGTCCTTCGGTTCACGAATTAAATTTTTCGGAGACTCCTGTGGGTCGTCGCTAGAGCTACTGGAGTTCGTGCTTTGCAGCGACGCTTTCCGCGCTGCGGAAAGAGACCGAGCCATATGGGATAAAACCCGTGCAATGAAGTCGACCATGTCGACTTTTAAGCGACTTTAAGCGACTCTATCTTTCTCTGCTTCTCTCTCTCTCTCTCTCTCTCTCTCTCTCTCTCTCTCTCTCTCTCTCTCTCTCTCTCTCTCTTTCTCCGCTTCTCCCGCTGGAGCTCTTTCTTTGCGTTGTTGTTCTTGGAAAGCGCTGCATTCTGTTTTCGCCCATGCTAGGAGCTCCGGACCTGACAAGCCACATTTCTCACCAATAGCTACACATGCTGGTAGTGTAGACATGGATGAGTTATAAATAAGCAAGTAACAAATATAGAAATATTTATCAGTTATTACAAAAGTGAAAATAATATACTTGATTTGGTAGAATCAAAATATAGAATAAACAAGAAGATCGTTGCTGTTAAAGGAAGAGTGATCTTACCCAGGATCGTGCTTTCGTGCCTGGTTGATATCGTAATCTGGTCGGGTCAAATGAAATGATGGAGGTGTATCACCCTGTCGTCACCAATATAAACAAGATTAACATCACAACGACGAACGATAACTCATATTAGAGAATAAATCTAAATTTTGACGCAGACAAATGTGAACTTTATGACAATAAGAAACACTAATGAAGTGATATCACAACGTGTAGACGAGAGAGTTTACAATGACGACACCGGACAGACAGGATGATAGACGAGTGCGCCAGAATTTTCCACAATCCCAGACCACCGAACAAAACGCACAAACCACGAACAAAACGCACAAACAAACCACAAACAAATGACCTAACTTAGACGAATTCAGTCTTAAGGTCGTTGTCAATCTCCTCAAATGGGTCGGCTGCACTCCAGGTTCCAGAAAAGCTTAGAATAATTGGCCGTTAGGATTAATGGTAATGCGACAATGACGCTTGTTCTTCCAAAATCACTTCAGCAGATTGTTGTTTTCTCACATAATAATAGTTGTCGTTGCAGGATGTATTTAGCATGTAAATACGTTTATAGGCGTTACTTTAAATGTTTAGGTAAATGACTGCCATGTAGTAGAAACTGTGTATTCCAGACTTTCCCAACAACAATGAAGACGACACAAACGTGATAACATCCCGGGAGCGTTGATATTACATTGGAAACATACTTGATCTTTGAATCAAATTTGAAGCAATAAAGTTGAGATTCATTGTTCTTCGATGTATCGATAGTGACGCAATATATCAAAATGTCGCTTCATCTTCAATAACTCGATGACAAAATTGTTGAAATATTCATAATTGCCATCCTGAAATTCGATATTCTTGCCTTTGCTTTGAAATTTTCAGTTGATTTAGACAATGTTCACTTTATTGATGTTTAAACTATTCTTATATTACGTAAATAGTGTCTATGCCAATCAGTGCCACATTGATGATTCTCCTGTGTGTTAATCAGTGCCAATTCGTAAGTGTCAATGTTCATGTCGCTGTCTTGATCCCCATAATTGCCACATTGTTATGTAGATTTAAATATACTGGCTCGTATATTAACGACAACAGTAGACAACTTCAGAATGTTCACAGCGTAGAAACGACTTCAACACGTAAGCATCGCAGTGTACATTTTAACTTTATTTGAGAACTCACGGTGACACAATCCCGAACACCAACATAGTCTGATCTTTCACTCAATGTGCGGTGCTGCGAGTTCATTGTTTGCATGCCCGACTATGTATCCCTGAATTTCTAGCTATTAGCGCCCTTTCGGCATCATGCTAGCTGTCCGTTATATGCTGGCAGCTCAATAATGTTAAAAATCAAAGCTTCTCCAACTTACATTTAGGCCTCTCTTCATAACACATTTGCTACACATAATGCTGGCCTCCCTTGAACAGGACTATACATCGTCTTCATTGACTGTCGAATCTAACTGGCGATATTGTCAGACGGTCCACTCATTCGCTGGCTGATTTAAGCCAACTTTTCAGCTGCTATAGCAGTTCTTGAACAGCCCGTTTTGCTGATGTAATTAATTGGACACCTGGGAGGCTCCGTGGCGAAGTAGTCAAGCCGTTTGACTCGGGCTCCGATGGTTGTGGGTTCGATTCCGGTCCGCGTACTTCGGTTCACGAGTGGAATTTTTCGGAGACTCCTGTTGGTGGCGCTAGAGCTACGGAGTTCGTGCTTTGTGCGACTCTTTCCGCGCTGTGAGCAGAGACCAAGCCATATGGGATAAAACCCGGTGCAATGAAGTCGACCCTGTCGACTTTTAAGCGACTTGTTCTTTTTAAATTGGACACCCCTTTGTCTGTCAATGTTATTTGATTCGGTTTTCTACGCAGTTTCGCCAGTCCGTGTTCCTTGATCGAACTTTCCCCAGCCGAATGCGTTAGAAACACATTTCCGGCTCTATTTCATGTTATATCGCGAAGCCGTTCATAAATAGGTCTGTGCAGTGCAAATAAATACTCGTCTAATCCCGTTTGTTCACTTTTTCAGTAAGCTGGTTCATAGCAAGAATGTATAATTACAACGATCTATAGGTTTATAGTAGATACAGGTGTAGGTCAAGTGATAGTAGCAGTGACAGATAGATACAAGAAACTGAGGAGCCGGCAGAAATATATGTGATTGCAGGGTGAAAGTTGAAACATAATCCAGAAATCTGCGCAGTTTATCAACCAGCATTGCGGTAATAAACACGTCAGCAATGATGTAGCGTCTCTAAAGTTCCAGCAGGGGGTCTTTGTGACGAATTGGTTAAGCCGCCTGCGCTTCAAAGGTTGCGGGTTTGATTCCAGGCCACAACGTTCGGTTCTCTAGTGGAGTTTTTTTCTGAGACTCCTTGGGGTCGTCGTTGGAACTAAGGAGTTTGCGCTTTGTGCGACGCTTTCAGCATGTCGCCCAGCGTAAAGAAGCCTGAGCCATATGGTATAAAAAACGGGTGCAATGAAGTCGATCCTGTTGCCTTCATTCAGGTATAGGACCGTCGAACTGTCTAGTGAAAAGTTCTAGACAATCCCATTAATATATATATATATATATATATATATATATATATATATCTATATATTATATATATATATATATATATATATATATATATATATATATATATATATATATATATATATATATCAATCAATCATGTGCCATGCCGGAAAGCGTGGGCGGTCATGATTCGCCATTTCACTCGATCACCAGAGTCGTGGATCAGCTCAGTGTTCCTGTCTCGTCCATGCCATGTGGCCAAGCCATCCAGGTATTTTCCTCTCGGTCTTCCTCTTGGTCTGTTCCCTTCGATCTTGCCAGCTGTCACTAAGTTCTCCAGTCCATTTCTTCTCATAACATGTCCAAAAAATTTTGACTGTCTACGTCTAATTTCTCTAATCAATCTACTATATATATATATATATATATATATATATATATATATATATATATATAGAGAGAGAGAGAGAGAGAGAGAGAGAGAGAGGAAAGAGAGAGAGAGAGAGAGAGAGAGAGAGGAGAGAGAGGGTTCAAACTTCATGGAAAGCGGACAAGCTGAAAAGCGTATGATGGCTGTGGAAATGTGGTTTCTGAGGAACATGCAAAGAATACCATGGGCAGACAGAAGAACTAATGACCAAGTCCTACAAGAAACAAATGAAAACCGCAAACTCATTAAAGAAATTAGACGTAGACAGTCATAATTGTTTGGACACCTTATGAGAAGAAATATATTAGAAAACTTGGTGACAACTGGTAAGACTGAGGGGAAAAGAACCAGGAGAAGGCAGAGAAGTAAATATCTGAATGGATTGGCTACCTGGTATGGTCGAGACAACACTGAGCTGATCCACGACTCTGGTGATCATGTGAGATGGCGAAACATGACCGCCCACGCTTATCGGTATGATAATGATGATGATGGATGTTCATCCCTATAGCTACGCAGCTAATTTGATTTTTAATACCAGTACATTCAATAGAGTGTAAGGTAAGAACTACCTCAACTAAATGAAGGATTTTATGCGTGGGAATTAATTAATTTGGTCGCTACATAAGGAAATAACTTACAGCTTTGAGATCACCAGGGTGTGGAATTGAGGTATCTATCTTATAGATTGATCAGCTTGGTTATCTAGTTCGTTCTATTGTATCAGCTATTGTATTATGTCACGTCCCACTGAGTTCCTTGATAATATTTTCTAAACATTGGTTACAAATCGTCCTTCTTTTCTCCTTCTGGGAGCATATCTGAAATCTTGACAGTCTTATCCAACCTTTGGTTACACATCCTCCTCTTTTCTTTAAAACACAAAACAACACTTATGTACCTTTGATTCCTATACTGTAACCCGTCGTCTCACATATTAAGTTCATCTTGATCTTCTTGATGTCTGTTCACTATATATTACATTTCCATCCACTCATTTTATTTTATGTGCATGGACAAGTGTCTTGTCTACTCGCAGAAGATATACTATCCCAATACCGAGTTGTGTTCCATTTGTTTATCTCGCAAGACCGATAACATACCTTATTGTAATTCTCCATGAAGACATCGCGAATATCAAATTAATTGTTTCGAAATAATTTCGCCACATGTTTAGAAAATTCGTATAATTTTATCCAGCTGTCTATGCCTGGATTTTTCATTGAATTGTTTGGTAATGGAAATATCATTGTAAATACAATTGTCTATTCTACAGGGACGTGGGAACCCGGCACAATGGGTAAACGAATGGGAACACTCACACGGCGCCAAAAGGATCTCATTGCACTTCTGGAAAAAGCTGTCAAGGAAAATTATTTACAAGTGTGAGGTGAGAATTGCTGCAAAAATCAGAGATAAGAAAGTATAAAGACGTGAGTATGAAAGAGCGGTGTAGGAGAACAGATAGAAGGGGAATAACGTGAAGCAAGCATAATGTCTTCATAATCGGACAGGAATATGGTGAATCGTAAAAACTCCGACGCGGAGAAAACACGGCAGGGGCTTCTGATCGTCAGATGAAAAAAAACCCTTCCTCAAGTATTTCGGACCTGTAATTTCTTGATAGACTCTGGGGTGGTCCCGCCTGGGTCATGACTCCGGGCGTCTTATCCCTGCCGTGGAGATGTTCGGTCACATTAGTTATCCCTGATGTTATGCTTGTCCCTTCGCTGTTCTCAAGGGATATGTGTTTTAGCTCTTCTTTTAAAACACGGGACAACGTTGCGTCTAATGACGCCCACTCTTCCTTCCTGGTGGCATTAGGGAACTTGAACTTCATCCTTTCAGGGAGGTTGCTCGGGTACATCACACGTGACCTCGACTTGAGTATTATCAGCTACAGAACTCTGGTATTTTCTGTGGGGTTCGCCCTGGCCGATGTCCTCTTGCGTCTCATCATCCCTTTCAGGACAGCTCTGCCACTCCTCCTGTTCCGTACTCGCGCACTTCTTCCGTCCAGCGTGAATTCTCATTCCCCGGAAGGAGTAGAAGCTTTTACCACAAACGCAATGATAGCCATGGATAGCCCAGCGGTCGTTGGTCTAAACTTATGGTTTATTGGACGGCCCGTGTCGTTTATGTGTGGTCGCCAATGGATCCTTCATGCTCCCCCGTTTTTGCAGGATCATGGGGGTATCTTTCATTAAGTTGTACTGCCATTATTATTTGTGATGAGGTGTACACAGCGTAAGGGCAATCAGCCAGGTCCGCTGTCGGCCCCAACGTTTTACCGGTGGGGCTAGTTTTACTACTGCGCTGTGGCAGCCGCAGCAGCATTCCGTCTCTCCGGAAATGTCTGATAGACTAGCCACAAGTTAATCGTAAAAACTCCGACGCGGAGCAAACACGGCAGGGGGATTCTGATCGTCAGAAGTAAAGATAAACCCCTTCCCCAAGTATTTCGGACCTTTAATTTCTTGATACTCTCTGGGGGCGGTCCCGTCAATGACTCCGGGAGTCTTACCCCTGCCGTGGAGACGTTCGGTCACATTAGTTATCCCTGATGTTATGCTTGTCCCTTCGCTGTTCTCAAGGGATATGTGTTTTAGCTCTTCTTCTAAAACACGGGAATGTTATACTTCAGAGTATGCAAATTAAAGACGTAGGTAAGCATGGCCTAATGGATAATAACGCGTGTTCTTAAACACCCGTTGTGCTGATGCCGAGGTAAAGAGTTCAACCCTTACACCAGACAGTTGGACTAAAATGTTGACCTATCGTCCTTAGTATTGAGACGTAAACTACAAGTACTTCTATATTCGGAGTGAGTTCACCTGATGGTGGGGAACGCTGTTAATAAGTACAGATAATCCACACGCAAAATTCAGCCCAGCACTACTAGAAGTAGTGTTGTGGACTACGCTTGAGTTCAAAGCGAGTGAGCGCAAAAAATGAAAGACCTGTTCCACACCTTGTGGGTTATTGGGTATATGGTGCCATATATTTGGTATATGGTGCCAATCCCATATTTTTATAGACCAGTAGGCGCTCTATGGGTGATGTGGGCAATAATACACAAATCATCCGTTACCTCTCAACTCTTTACCTGGTACCAATTTTAGATTGGGTTGACGTAGGAGGCTACGTTAGTTTGTTTTTAAAAACAAACCGCATCGAGTGAGATTCAAACGCAGGACCACAGGGCCGACAGGCATGTGAAAATTGAAACAGTCCTGCAGCTAGATATTAGATTTTAGATTTAGATATTCTATTGAGTTCTTGATTTCCCGGGACTCCGAGATGTCCCTATATCCACTGGAGAGTAACTTAGATGTCACAGGAAATTACAGGTGCCTTGTAGTCTAGAGCTTGTGGACTTAACTTTGGGGAGGGGGGTATTCTGCCCTTTATAACTTTGATGCTGAGAATACAACGATGTCCTCGGGTTTGGCGGTACTGCTATCAAAGTCTACAATTATTCCGAGCAACGTTTTTTTTCTTTCTATTAACAGTGTTCCTGTTAAAAGGTAATAGTACTTCCATAGTATGTACTTTAGTTGAGGCGTTAAGTGTTAGGCGGTTATATTTATTAGGCCATGATATATGAGTTGGATGACAAGTTCCCTTTCTCTTCGCCTGTCCTTCCTATGTAATTTCCATAATATCCTTAGAATTGTCCCGTGCCCCTCAGTGTAAGACTGTGTCAACCCCAGTACCGTCCCGATAGGAAAATAGTATCCTGTCCGTTCTGGGGATGGAACTCAGATTACTGTCTTGAAGGCAATCGTGCTAACCACCTTGCCACAGCGGTCTTATTTCTTAACAATACACTTACAACAGAAAAACACGGGGGGGGGGCCTGTGGAATAGATGAACAATAACTTATGTTGATGTAACAGTCACTTAACAATGTGTGGAGGTCAGATTGACCGAATGGATAAGAGCGCTTGTTCTTGAACATCCAGTGTGCTAATGCCGAGGTAGCGGGTTCAACCCCTACGCAGGTGAGTTGGACTAAAATGTTGACTTCTCGTCCTTGACTTTGAGACGTAAATTACTTGACTTTGGGACGCAAATAACTTGTACCTCAGAAGTCAGAGCCGGTTCACCTGATGGCGGGGGACACTGGTAATAAGGACAGCTAATCCACACGCAAAACTCACTCCAATGCTGCAGGACGTAGGTAGCGCGTGTCATGGACTATGCTTGGGTTCAAAGATAACGAACGCATAAAATAAAATTAGTTAGTTAGTTAGTCTTTCCTCTTGAGCCTAAGGCGGCGCATAGGGCAGAAGTCATGGCTCTCCATGTCTCGCGGTTCGCTGCTACCTGTTGTAGATCCTGGATGTTCACTTGGCCGTTGAACGAACCTTCTCTGATGATGGTTCTACGCAGGGTCTCTCTTGGTCTTGGCCGTTGAACGAACCTTCTCTGATGATGGTTCTACGCAGGGTCTCTCTTGGTCTTGGCCGTTGAACAAACCTTGTCTGATGATGGTTCTACGCAGGGTCTCTCTTGGTCTTGGCCGTTGAACGAACCTTGTCTGATGATGGTTCTACGCAGGGTCTCTCTTGGTCTTGGCCGTTGAACAAACCTTGTCTGATGATGGTTCTACGCAGGGTCTCTCTTGGTCTTGGCCGTTGAACGAACCTTCTCTGATGATGGTTCTACGCAGGTTCTCTCTTGGTCTTGGCCGTTGAACGAACCTTGTCTGATGATGGTTCTACGCAGGGTCTCTCTTGGTCTTCCCCGTTTTCTTTTCCCTTCTGGTGACCATAAGAGGGCTTGATTGGGGAGTCTTGTCTTGTCCTTTCTATAAAATAAAATAAAGAAAACTTTCCAATGTATATCTTACAAAACTAACACTCTCAGTATTATAAAAATTAGCCTTTGTTATTCTGGTACACGAAATGCAGACTGAATGTGAAAAGTTAATACTTTGTAACATATTTTCTTTTCAGCTTATGTGAACGTGAACTTGGGATTAACTTCAGACGGAACTATTGCATACTGGAAAACAACAAACTCTACTGGCTTTGATTTAGTACGAGAATACAAGAAACTGTTTATTCCTCAGATTGATGTATTTATGTCTTCATTGCAAATATCTTCAAGACTCTGCCGGCTGTTCTGCATTACTTTGTGTTTGGTTTCAGTACATTCGAGTTAGATATTGTCTGTCAATAAACCGAGTTAGTGAATCAGGCGTCTTTGTTGTTACCTTATTTAATGGTAGCTCTAACAACTGTTCATCTGCAGACATACTGAACACTGGTACATCTCTTCTTTCCTGTCCTTGTTAATGTCAGTGTTGGAAAGAGTCTGTAAAAGAATCTGTGAGAGAGTCTTGTAAGAGAATCTGTGAGAGAGTCTGTAAGAGAATCTGTGAGAGAGTGTGAGAGTCTGTAAGGGAGACTGTGCTGTTGCGTGCATGTGAAAAATGAACCACGGTATATCTCTTCTTTCCTGTTCGTGTTAATATCAATGCTGGAGAGACAGAGAATCTGGTGCTGTTGTGTGGATGTGAAACACGAACACTGGTATAACTCTTTTTTTTTTTTACTGTTCGTGTTAATGTCAATAATGGAGAGTGTCTGTGCTGTTGCGTGCACGTGAAACATGAACACTAGTGTAGTTAGTTAGTTAGTTAGTTAGTTAGTTAATTGGTTGGTTGGTTGGTTGGTTGGTTGGTTGGTTGGTTGGTTGGTAGTTAGTCTAGAAATCATCCTCACTGCACATCGAACCATTCAGTCAATAAGTGCTGGGATTCCCTCCTCAAAAAATCTCGCAGAGTATAGCGGCTGACTACATCAGTAATGTGTTGGTTTCTTAATCTTCTTGGCTTCCTGCACAGTGTTCTTGTTTGGCCACATCTCTTTTAAATTTCTGTTCTCGCAGACTGACCATGGCTATAGATTCACAGTCCTCACTTGGTTCTCGCAAACGACTTACTTCTCGCAGAGCAGTGCTTCTCAACCTTTTTTTTTTTTTTTGGTTTTTGTTTTGGCTCATGCACCATTTCCAAAATTGTCAGCCTCAAAAGAGCATTTTTTTTATATTCCACCGGTTGAGAATAACTGTCGTAGAGCATTCAGTATATCAGCCTGGTCCATGGCTCGTCCGTCCTCCACCGTAGCCTAACCTTGTACACCCACATACCATGACACGAAAATGAAACTAAGCACATTGATATATCTTCTTTCCTGTCCGTGTTAATGTCAGTGCTGGAGAGAGTATGTGCTGTTGTGAACATGTGAAACATGAACAATAAGCAGACAAGCGATAAACAAAACTGCTAATAGAGGTGGAACTGTGGTTTTTAAGGACAATGCAAAGAATTGATTGGTTGATTTATTTAGGAACCGACATCTCAGCATTCGGGGCATTCCCATAAGCGCTCCGTCCCCATCCTCAGCAAAGAATACCATGGATAAACAGTAAAACAAATGAGATAGTGCATAGGGAAACACATTTTTGCGTTATCTCGCCTTTGATCTCAAGCGTAGTCCATACAGTGCTACTAATTATAGTTCACTGAACTGAGTTTTGCGTGTGGATTAGCTTTCCTTATTACCAGTGCCCCTCGCCATAAGGCGAACCACATTTTGATGACGGCATATAAACTAACAAACTTGGTGACAATGGGTAAACTAGATGAGAAAACAACAAGGCAATGGCAGAGATAAACACCCGGATAGCATAAACAGATGGTGTAATCGGGACAAGAACACACATGCTTGCTCCAAGATTCACATGATTGTGTGAGACGGCTAACAATGACTGCCCACATTTGTCGGCATGGCACTTACAATGATGATGATGTTTAGTGTTAATCTGTTGGATGTTTCTTATCTTGTTATTTCTGTCATTCTTTCTTTCATTATTACTTTGCTTTCTTTCAGTTAGTCATTCCGTGTGTTCTTTTCGACGGCCTTCCTTTATTTTCTTATCTTATAATTTTCTTTCAAAATCGTTTTTACTTCAACTTTGTTGTTCAGATTTATACTAACATAAACACTTTCTTTCTTCTAGGGACGGTCAATAAGTAATAAATGCTTCCTATTTTTTTTTTAAATCTATGTAAATACTTTATCCGTGTGCAATTTATTAATTTAACTTGATTCCTCATCCACTGTTCTGTACTGTGTATCACTACCAATCTGTTTCAGTCACTGGTTACGCAACATTAACCGTTTTAAAAATGGCCACTAAAGAAGTTCGGTTAAAACAATGTAGTGTCATAGAACTCCTCAATGGTGAAGGCGAGACCCCTATTCGCATCCACCAATGTTTGAGTATTGTTTATGGAGGAGATTCAACAGTGGATGTTAGCACTGTCAGACGTTGGGTATGTCTTAATGACGAAGCCGAAGTAGGTCAAACCTCAATGGCTGATGCAAAGCGGACTGGCCGTCCGTCAACTGCATTAACTCCACACAATATTCGTTGAGTTGATGACATAATTTGTTGTGACCGTCGGGTCACACTGGATGAATTGTGTTCCATGTTGTCTGTTAGTAAAGGCAGTGCCCAGATCATCATTAAAGATCTGGGTTATTCAAAGGTTTGTGCATGGTGGGTGTCCAGAATGTTGACAGACAGACAAGACACATTGCCTTAACTGAACTTCTTTGGTGGAAATTTTTAAACCGTTACTGTTGCGCAACCTATGAATGTAACTAACAGGTTGGTAGTGATACACCGTGCAGAAGAGTATTTGCGGAAGCCCGCTAAATTAATAAATTGTACACCGATAAAGCATTTACATAGATAAAAAATAGGAGGCATTACTTATTTACCGTCCCTCGTACATTATCGGAACACGTTATTAGTCGCGGCATACTAGTTAACAAATGGCTCACGTTTGTAATAAATTAATATATACACCAGCTGCTAGTCTACGTGCATTTTTAACATTTTACCAGGAACTTCTACATTTAAACAAACGTGTCAGATGGCATAGCAGAATCTGTGGAAAACACCAAGATAGCAAATTTTCTGTGGAATTGTATCTGGATTATAAAAAAAAAATATGTTTCCCCGTTGTGAATCTGAATAGTAAAGACACAAACAATGCTTTGCACAAATTATTGCAGGACCTATTTCGCTACACCTTAAAAGGTGTATATTGCAGAAGTCATCTAACATAAAACACCATTGCAATATTGTGCTGTACATTTCAGCTTCAGGCGGACAGTTAGAGCATTGCTTTGCTGATCCGGCAGCTTCTGCAGCTTGTCTTGTTCCAGATGTAGGGGTGTTACCTTTCCTCTGGAGTAAACTAGGCAGGCCGAGAGAGGGATCATGCTGCATGGGCAACACATGATCTCTATATTTTAGCCCAGGCTTTGTGCTATGGAGAGGCAATAACTCCATCCCTGGTCTTAACTGGTCTCGGAATCAAAGCGAGAGGCAACTGTTACGGGTTATAAGTCCTTGTCAGTTGGCGTAGACATGGGGCGCCACGCGTTGCCTCTGACGGTGGGAGACACCTATAGGTGTCACTGATCAGCTACCGCCCGCCTCAAGCTGGGCAGCCCCCAGCCAATTGGGTGCTGATCCGCCACAGCCTGCCTGCTTCAATGGGTGCTTGGGGCTAGGACAAAATCTGAATCGCAGGCTGTAAAACCAATGCACCAGGTACAAATAAAAATAGAAACCTCAAGCTACGGCTTGCAACCTGGAACGTGAGAACCATGTGTCCAGGATTTTCCACTGACTTGACCAATATTGACGATGTGAGAAAAACGGCTGTGATTGATGCCGAACTCAATCGTCTAAACATTGATATTGCTGGCCTGCAGGAGACTCGCCTCGCTGAGGAAGGGTCACTCAGGGAAAACAACTACACCTTTTTCTGGAAGGGTAGAGGGCAGGCAGAAAAAAGGCAACACGGTGTGGGCTTTGCAGTGAAGAATTCGCTACTGGGAATGATTGAAATTCCAGCAGGAGGAAATGAAAGACTATTATCCCTGCGCTTGGCAACCTCTTGTGGGTTTGCCACCATTATTACTGCATATGCACCAACACTCGATTCCTCTGATGATGTGAAGGATTCGTTCTATGAGGAGTTAGACTCTGTGATCAAGGCAGTTCCAAAATCCGACTACATTTATATGCTCGGTGATTTCAATGCTCGTGTGGGCAAGGACTCGAGTTCATGGCCAGTGTGCCTTGGAAAATACAACATCGGTCGCATGAATGAAAATGGGCAAAGGCTGCTGGAGCATTGCACCAGTAATGACCTATGTATTACAAACTCCTTTTTTAAAACAAAAGAGATGCATAAGGTCACATGGAAACATCCAAGATCCGGCCATTGGCACCAGCTGGACTTCATCATCACACGGAGACAACATCTGAACCATATATCATTGACGCGTAGTTACCACAGTGCTGACTGTGATACAGATCATTCTTTGGTTGTTGCAAGGGTTAGACTGAGACCAAAGAGAATCTACACAGCTAAACACAAATCTAGCCTCAGGATTAATATTATTAACACTCATGATCCTGAAAAGTGCTTTCAGTTTCAACAGCAACTTGAAGACGCTTTCACTGATACACCAGAAAATTGTACAGTAAATGAAAAGTGGGGTCAAATTAAGGAAACTCTTTATAAAACTGCCGTAGGGGTTTACGGCACTGTGGATCATAAGAGGCAGGACTGATGTGCAAAAGGCTGCCAGGCAGTGTGCAAATGATTATTGGATCAAGTTATGTGAGTCCATTCAAATCGCAAGTGATAAGGGAGACATAAGAAGCATGTATGAAGGAATAAAGAAAGCCTGCGGTCCAGTGATCAAAAGAAGTGCACCATTGAAAACCTTGACTGGAGAAATCATCACTGATAAGAAACAGCAGATGGACAGATGGGTAGAGCACTATTTGGAGCTTTACTCAAGTGAGACCAAACTAGCGGATGATGCCCTCAACGCCATAGAGGCTCTACCAACTCTTGACCACCTGGACACACTTCCCACCATAACAGAAGTTAAGTGTGCTATAAATGAACTTGCATCTGGCAAGGCTCCAGGTAAGGATGGGATTCCAATAGAGGTTATCAGGAGTGGGCAAGACACACTCACTATACAGATCCACCAGCTAATAGAGCTATGCTGGCGTGAAGGACAAGTCCCACAGGATTTCAAAGATTCAAGCATCATAACACTGTACAAGAACAAGGGCGATCGGAGCGACTGCAACAACTATAGGGGTATCTCACTTCTCTGTATTGTTGGAAATGTATTTGCCAGAATTGTTCTGCGCAGACTTCAAGTCCTAGGAGATCAAGTCTACCCTGAATCACAGTGTGGCTTTCGACAGAACCGGTCTACCACTGATATGATATTCTCATTGCGACAAATGCAAGAAAAATGCCGTGAACAGAATCAACCACTGTTTATTGCCTTCATCGACCTCACAAAGGCATTTGATTTGGTCAGTCGTGAGGGTCTGTTCAAGGCACTAAAGAAGATTGGCTGCCCACCGACTCTTCTGTCCATTGTGGAATCGTTCCACACAGGCATGAAGGGTATAATCAAGTTTGATGGTGCAACTTCTGAAGAATTTGAAATCAAGAGTGGAGTTAAGCAAGGTTGTGTACTAGCTCCCACCCTCTTTGGAATATACTTTTCACTTCTACTGAAATATGCATTTCATGATCAGGATGGTGGTATATACATTCACTCACGCTCAGATGGCGGCCTCTACAATGCTCAGAGATTGAAGGCTAAGACCAAAATTAGGAGGGTACTGATCAGAGAGTTGCTTTTTGCAGATGATGCTGCAGTTACGACCCACTCTGAGGAAGAATTGCAATGTCTACTATCTGCATTCTCCAGTGCTTGTTCTGAATTTGGTTTAACAATTAGCAAAAAGAAGACACAGATTATGTCACAAGGTGCACATGGGTACCATCAATCTTTATTGACGACGCCAAACTAGAGATAGTAGACCATTTTACATATCTAGGATCAGTGGTAAATAGCAAATTATCCCTAGATCAGGAAATCAACATCCGGATTGGTAAGGCAGCAACAACAATGAACAGGTTAAGAAAAAGAGTCTGGGAGAACAGGAAGCTTACTGCCAAAACAAAAGTCCTTGTCTATCAAGCCTGTGTCCTTAGTACTCTTCTCTATGGTAGTGAAACCTGGACAACTTACTCACACCAAGAGAACAACTTAAACAGCTTTCATATGCGGTGTCTGCGAAGAATTCTTGGTATTAAGTGGCAAGACAAAATCACAAATACTGAAGTATTGGAAAGATCAGGTTGTGTGACAGTTTATTCCATGCTCAGTCTTCGTAGACTTAGATGGATAGGACATCTTAGGAGGATGGATGATGGTAGAATACCAAAGGATATCTTTTTTGGTGAATTACAGATGGGTAAGAGATCTCAGGGTCGGCCTCTACTACGATACAAAGATGTGTGTAAGCGGGACATGATTGATACAGGCATTGATAATGCACATTGGGAGCAAGTCGCCGCTGAACGTGTTGCATGGAGGGCAAATATCAGAAATGGAATAAAGTCAAAGGAGAAAATTATTGCAGAAAAGTCACACACCAAGCGTTTGAGACGTAAGATGGTGCATGATGGTGGAAATGACCACGTGTTCACATGCACCCACTGTGAACGGACATTTACAGCGCAAATTGGCCTTATCAGTCACACTCGCTACCGCCATAGTTAAAAGTTATTATGCCTTTTTAAAGCACAAACTATCGTCTGTCAAGACGGCAAGGTGCCAATGAATGATTTCAGCTTCAAGGATTCACTGTTTGCCCTTTTTTTCTGTTGTGTGACAACTGCAATATGCACCAGTCTAGATGTAGGGAAATGTTACTGGCACATGGCTGTCTTGACAGATGATAATTAGTTCCATTGTGCTGCAAAAATGGCATAATACCTACAAAACATGGTGGAGACCAGAGACAAAGTTACACTTCTCCATAGCACAAAGCCTGGGCTGAATTGTAGAGACTATGTTTTGCCCATGATCGCTCCTCTCTGCTTATCTAGTTTACTCCAGAGGAAAGGTAACATCAATACGTCTGGGACAAGAAAAGCCGTAGAAGATGCCGGATCAGCAAAGTAATGCTTTAACTGTCTTGCGGATGTTTCAATCCAAGATAAGTTTCCGACCAAGACAGGGCGTGCAATGACATTTAGTCTTTAGGTTGCATTTCCTCTCACTAGGATAAAACCTTGGATCCTCACATGTATACTCAGAAGCCGTTGGCACAATGTAGGGTGTTGGGTTTGGTGAGGGCCTCCCAACATTCGGTGCTAACAGAAAACAGGTAGTAACGTCTAAAAAACTGATGCAGCTACTGTTTGTCTTCATTATTCGAAGTCTGAATTACTTATGTCTACAAACTACGAAGGGCGGTACTGTAACAGTAAACAAGTAAATGCACTGCTTACAACTTAAACAGAATAACTATGTACACACCAGAGAAATAGGCACACACGGAAATGAAACTTTGACTTCGTCTGTTATTCAGTTACAAGCACTGCCCACAAAACCAACCAGTCCAGGTGTACAGTAAATGTCCCTTTTCTGTAGCCCCCATTTGACGTAGTCGACATACGGTGTTAGACCCATATGTTTAAAGACAATCGATATGTAGAGGATCACATTGACATTATCTGGCCCATCGTCTTCACGTCCCAGGCTATGTCCTAGTGTCCATTTTAGGCACTCTCGAGCTGGGTGCCCAGGTCCATTTTTTTCCGTTTAATCCGACATCTTTACGGAATCAAACCCATAGCCACCAAACGGACGGGCAAGCGTACCTTTAAGATATACTTCACAGGACGTCGCAGTCAACCCCAGCGTTTTTTGGCTGTTGTGATTTCTTGGCAAGTTTACGTTCAGTAGTTTGCCATTGATTTCTGAATGACAGCCTCTCATGCCATTTTATTAAATCCAACACAAGGCGGTCTGCTTCCTAATCGTCCACAGTTGTGTTTCGAAAGCGGTATGCGTCCGTAACCTCTTCGTCACGGTACCTATACATAAAAGCTTTTTTTAAAAAAATATTTCAAAGACAAGATGATCGACTTCATTGCCCAGGTTTCACCCTATATATAACAAGGCGCTGTCACTTTCCGCTAAAAGCTTCTCAGTAAACATGAACTCCGTAGAGCTCCAGCGACGACCGCCAGGACTCTCCGAGAAAACTGCACTCGTTAACCGAATGACGTAGACCGGAATCGAACCCACAGCCTTCATAGCGTGAAGCAGGAGGGATAACCACTTCGCCGCGGAAACTCAGACCTCCAAACATGAGCAAATTATTTCTTACCGAACAAAATGCCTTACATTAATGTTTATAATGTGATCTGTTATGTTTACAGTTGCATTGAAGAGACTGACATTAAAATCCAAACACAGTACGTATAATATAATATGCCCAGCTCTTCCCCAATACCTTTTGTTTACTAACATGAACACTGAAAAATATTTGAATATAAAGTCTGGATACGAGCTAGTACAGTGCCGAGCTTCGTGGGCTAATATTTTAGTTGTGGTTGCAGAATGTAAGCATATATTTCTCTCATCACATTTCACTGTGCTTTTCCAATGCCTTCAAGTAAACATATGTGAATACGCCAGATTCTGTCTTGTTTACTCAATGTTGACAATATACTTGAATCAGCGCTTTTTGGGAGAGTCGTGGCTGACAGACTCTTAAAAAAATACGAACCATACATAACTAAAACAAACAGCACAGATACAGCAGTATTTCGATTATCAACTACAATGCTCTCTGAGTATGATTTTAATGTATTCCCCACACAGAATACAAGAAACTAAACCCATTACCAACTTTTCACTGTTCCATTTCAATATTCTGTGGACACTATTACATTTAATCTATTTTCTGTTGACATACGATGCAAAATGTGTGGGTTCTATAGGGCAATGTTTGCCATTGTTTGGACTATATGACGTGGATTTGTGACGATAGTCGTCTTGGATTCTATGCTGCCTATCTCCTGATACATCTCTCTTTTGACTTCTTTACATTAATGTTTCCCCTTTACGTGTCTTTTTACACAATCTCTATTATTATTTATATTCTGAAATTGTTTACGCTGTCGTAACATAAATTAGCATTCTGCAAGATAGATAACAAACTCACCTATAAAATGATGTCAATAGCAAAGAGAGTGTTTAACGTGCGGCATACAATCTATAGTTCTAAAATATAAACACACGTATTGTTTAGCGCTTATAGAAGTAGAAGAAACATGTCGAGATTAGAGGACATACTAGGCAACATAACAATTGACAACTATAGTTACCGACCGGGATTCGAATCTGACACCTCCATATGACGACAACACAACGCTGAGGAAACAAGTGTACTTCGACGCATGACCAAACATGATGCCCCTAAAACAGGTGACTTCATTAGCCAGGTATACCATCAATCTGAACCCACAACTATGGAATATGGACAGAATTCGTATCTAATTATTGAGTTAAGTGTGTTACGAATTCTGTCTATATTCCATTGTAAGATCTATGAACAGGTTTCAGCACTTTGAATGGATGTCCTCTTAATAGGGCAATGGTTCTAAACCGGTGGGGAATTCCCCCCCCCCCACCAGGGGGGGGGGGGGGGGGATTAAGATTATTTCGATATCGCGTTAATACAAGAATCGATTACTTGACATTGTTTTTCCCTTCATACTTTACGGTTCTGTACGTCTCACCCTTCTAAAATTCATTTTATAACGTAAGTAGACCCGCAAATCACGTTTTATGTAGATGTTTAGACTTGTTTTAGTACGTGCTATTAAATTTAGCTTCCATTATTACGTATACTGTGTAGGGGCGGGCGGGGGGATTTTTAGGGAGGAAATACGAAAGAGGGGGAATGGTGTTATGAAAATATGGTGAAAGGGGGGGGGGCACGGGCTAAAAATGTTTGAGAACCACTGTAGTAGAGAGAGAGTAAATTGAAGTAATTGGATATCACATTTGACAGGTGTCTTTTGAGGATCATGTGAAGGATTTGGTGTTGAATGCTGGTAAGAGACTTAATGCATTGAGGACGATGGCAACATCCGGGGTAGAGCAAAGGATGCTACACAAGCTCTTTCAGCAGTTTTAATTTCTGTCACTGAGTATGGTTTGGGGCTGCTGACAGTATCAAAGAGCTAACTGGAGTGGTTGGAGCATATACAGAATGCGGCCATGCTGGTGATCCTGAAGTGCACAAAGGACTCACCAATTAAATGCATGAGGCATATCCTGGCGCTAGCAACATTGACGGATAGGCATAGGGTTCTTCAGGCCAAATGGTACCTGAGAGTTGCTGCAGATAGGAATTACATAGAACCTATACTTTTGTATGGATATGAAGCGTGGACAATAAGCAGTCAAGCTGAAAAACAGCTGATGGCTGTGGAAATGTGGTTTCTGAGGAAAATGCAAAGAATACCATGGACAGACAGAAAAACCAATGAACAAGTTCTTCAAGAAACACATGAAGATCGTAAACTGATTAGAGACATTAGACGTAGACAGTCAAAATTGTTTTGGCGTGTTATGAGAAGAAATTAATTTGAGAACTTGGTGACAACTGGCAAGATCGAAGGGAAGAGACCAAGGGGAAGACCGAGAAGTAAATACCTGGATGGCTATCACATGGCATGGTCGAGACAGGAACACGGAGCTGATCCACGACTCTGGTGATCGAGTAAGATGGCAGAACATGACCGCCCACGCTTACCGGCATTGCACATGATGGATGGATAGAAGCCATGGATATGGTCAAGGGTCATAGACTAAGACGAGGCAGATCCTGGATGACACAGGCAGACTTATCTATACGTCAGGTGTGTGATCTAGAGACCATCCATCGTGGAAAAATGTTGTTTGAAGTATCGGAAGACATGACGGACTGGCACAATGTAATAGTAACACTGGGTCGTGAGTGCAGAGAGTGGGTAGCGGACCGCACAGAGTTTGAAGTGCAACAACTGATCCAGAGTAACACACATCGAGGTGACATGGTGATCTATACTGATGGGTCAGTGGTGAGAAACAGACGGAGTGGTTGGGGTTGCATTGCGAAGGCTAATGAACGATTCTTAAAAAGGACAGGCTGTCATATGAGGCTACCACTTCCAGCAGAGAATGTAGATGGACGCAGTCACAGCGGCATTCCGTTGGTTAGAGGAGACCACTGCAACACACATTGTATTCATCACGGACTCAAGGAGTATGCTTAGTAAGGTGGAAAAAGGAATCTTTCGAGTGGATTGGCTCACATCGCTTCAGAGGTCACAGATTGTAAGAATTGTATGGGTGTTATGCCCTGGCCATGCGGGATGTGTGAGAATGAACAGGCTTGTGGGCTGGCAGGGATTGCACCTCTTGGTTGGTAGATTACAAGACAAGAGGGAGGTGGTCGTGCGCCAGTGGTACCAGGTGGAGAAGTTGGGGAAGCAGAATGAGAACCCGTAAGTAGTATATAGGAAGGATATCCAGCGCAAGGAGGGCGATTTTTTGAGGGATGGTGAGGGCTGGTGAGGGTTGGTGAGGGATGACGAGGGATGCCACTGCCTCCCTCGCCCTCGAGTTGTGGTCTGCCTCATGCCTTCCAGAACCTTCCTGTTTTTTTAAGTATCAGCTGTCGTTTTTTAATCAGAGCATCGGGGTTAACAATGAAAAGATCAATTGAACTCTGGCGCCAGGTTTGCTAATTGATTCAGAATATGTCAGCCGGTGTAATGCATCAATTAGCTTCCCGTTTGTATAGACAACATAAGAGGTGTCAGGTGGTCGAAAACAAGCGGAGTCGGGTGGTAAAGTGAGGGCAGTGTCGGGATGCAAGACACTCAGCAGGGTCGGTCGGACCAGGTAGGCTCGAACCTAATAAAAATGCGTGACATGCATAACTAGGTGGTCATTCGTAGTCATGGATCCTAGATGGAAACACCCGTTTACTTCCTTGATCGCGGGCCCAACGGGATGCGGTAAATCCGTCTTTGTACAGCAGTTCCTGACCCATCTCCCAGACATGGTCGTCCCGATGCCAGAGGAGATTATATGGTGCTACGGAGAATGGCAATCCATGTACGAGACTATGAAGGGTGTTCAATTTAACGAGGGACTGCCCGACGTGGAAAAATGGACAGGTGATAGACGTCGGCTAGTGGTCATAGATGACCTAATGTCCGAGACAGATGATAGGGTATAGATATACTGTCATCTACTGCCTATCGTACTTTGCGGTGTAGGACCAAATAGGAAGGGGAGGGGAGTCTTGATCCTGAGGAATTATGACCACCTGGCAAGTGCATTCACCGCGAATTGTGCAGTTTGGGGTTTTCTTGTTGCCCCCGACAGAAACAATATCGGCATATTACTGAGGATTCGTGACAGTCTAGCCATTCGGCCAGCCGCTCTTTGTACCATTTACAACGTTGGAAAAATGAAAGGCAAAATAAAGTAACTTATCACTCACGCCTATTAAACAGCTATTGACTGGGGTTTTCACAGCCGGATAGGCACTTAGAGTGACCTCATCTGTCTTAGAGACATTTGAAATTCAACCTCTCATGGGCACTAAGATTCACCTGATCTGTCTTAGAGACAATTGAAATTCAACTTCATATTGACACTTATAATACTGATCTGTCTTAGAGGCATTTGAAATTCAACATCTGTGACCAGACGTCTAGCGGGAAAGACTTACACATAAAGGTGGGCGATTAGAGTTACTTCCCTTCCAATCGTCTTTATACAGGGTGTATTTTTAATGACTGTGCAGTGTTTGAATATATTGCCGGTCCAAGTTTTGTATTTACCTATTATGTTGCATGAACTTTACAGAGGATGAAGCAGATACATAATACAAGAAAAAGCAACATAAGCCATGGATTACATCAGACACGATAGAATTAATAAAACAACGAAAGGAGGTGAATTTGATAACAACAGGTGTACACCTCGGAGGAGCAGATGGAGCACCATGGTCTGGTAAGAATGAGACAACGAGGTGTGATGAGGGGTTCTGGCCGACGCTCGGCGCTCGGAGGAAAGGCGAGACGGACATATAATCAGATTGCTACTGGAACTATTAGTGTTGGAACTCTTCGCTGGCTACTGAGGATGGAGACGGAGCGCTTATGGGAATGTCCCGAATGCTGTGATGTCGGTTCCTAGATCAATCAATCAATCAATCAAACAACAGGATGAAGTATAAATCTTTAACACGTGAAATAAAAGTGAACAAAAGAAAGGACAAAAACAAATATACACAAGATCGATGTACCAGAATAGAGCAATATCTTATCATATAATGCGCAAACTCATTAACCCCAGCGGCATGGCTGACTTCTGAGCTATTAGAAGAAAACTTAATTAGAGTGGATCATTTATGATTCCTTATTTATCGATTTCGTTCATGAATGTAGATTGTGAAATCGTTACATTTGTATTTCAAACTTCATCTTTATCCTCAGACTTCTTCTCCTCCTCCCCCCCCCCCCCCCCTCTCTCTCTCTCTCTCTCTCTCTCTCTCTCTCTCTCTCTCTCTCTCTGTAAGGTGTGAGTGTATGTATATGTGTGTGTGAGTGTCTGTGTGTGTGTGTGTTTGTGTGTGTGTGTGTGTCTGTCTGCCTGTATATAGTTGAAATACGAATGATCTCATAACGTTAAACTATGAATTATTTATGTTCGGTGTATGTTTACAGCATTCATTTTACAATGTTTGATCCCTTTTCTTTTTAGTGTAAATGTAATATTCATGCTAGATAATTGGTTTACGAAAGATCAGTGATCGAAAATGTCATGTCTGTCTGTCCTCTCTGTTTGTCTGTTTATATGAATGTGTCTGTCTGTCTGTCTGTCTGTCTGTCTGTCTGTCTGACTGTCTGTCTGTCCGTGTGTATGTGTGTCTGTATCTCTCTCTCTCTCTCTCTCTCTCTCTCTCTCTCTCTATATATATATATATATATATATATATATATATATATATATGTGTGTGTGTGTGTGTGTGTATGTGTGTATGTATGTGTGCGTGCGTGCGTGCGCGCGCGCGTGTGTGTGTGTCGTGTCTGACTAATTAAGAGTAGAACTTGTGACATGCTTGTGGCTGTTTAGTAGTTCCATACAGCATTGATAGGCACACAAAAATAGAATAACTTTTGGGGAAAAACAAAAACGGGTTTAAAAGTCAAGACGTCACTACACCAGGTTTTATTCTATATGGCTCGATCTGCAGAACACGTCGCACAAAGCATCAACTTCAT
>JACEFZ010020706.1:0-12013 GCA_014155875.1 Cepaea nemoralis | reverse complement strand
AACTATTTGATTTCGGGTAGATGGGCGTAGTGTCACAGGCTAAACCCTTAACCATGAATTATACTACGAGTCAGTACATGAGAGCTTTCCATGGTACCAATTTGGCCCTCGGTCTGATCGAAACGGATGTCGGGAATGGTATAAATTATGAAAGTTTTAGTCAAGGGAATTGTCTCTATGGTTTTGATCTGACTCCCAGTATATTATATGGAGAACAGTTTGAATTGGCGAAATCTGGCCCACTGTTAGTAGAACTAAAGTTTGACGTTATAACGACTGCACCTCTACAAGTCGTCGTATACGCCGAACTCGACTCGGTCCTAGAAGTTTCCAAGACGAGACAAGTGCTAACAGATTACATAGCATAATGGATACCCAACAACTAAGACAATTACTCATGTCTGATCTGGTTGTTCGACGCCTTCCACTAGTCAACGTATGCGCTAGAGATCATTTGCCTAGACACATTGATAGAACACAGCCAGCTGGTTTGATCGTCAATACTGATACCAGTGCTTACTCTGGGTCACATTGGATCGCCCTATATTTTAATGGTCTAGGTCAGTTTGAATATTTCGATTCGTTTGGCTTGCCACCATTACACGCCGACATTATCCGTTTTATACAACGAAACTCGGACAGATCACTCGTGTACAATACCCGTATGCTACAAGACATTAATAACAGTACCTGTGGTCTGTATGCGTTGTATTTCTTATTGATGAAATCCCGCGGCTCGAGTATGTCACGTATCCTGCAACCATTTGGACACAGATACCACGTGAACGATCGTCTCGTGTTTCGATTGCTTACTCCGTGGCTAAAAAAGACAAGTCCAGAACTGTTTACAACTAGATAAATTCGTCGTTATAATCTGAGACGTCCACTCGTCTTTTTGTGTCTACAACGAGCAAGATGTCTACACCCAAGTGGTTATTCATGGCAAGACCTGAATGATATGCCCATGACAACTAGACAACAGTTTGAAAGCGGTGACAGTTTCTCAAGACACAGGAACAACGACACTTCCTCTATATCAATCTACCGACAGTCAAGACCAGACATCTTTCTACAATAATCAAGTCCCTCTGCTCCCTTTGTGTCTACAACGATCAAGATGTCTACACCCAAGTGGTTATTCCTGTCAAGCCCTGTCCAGTTTTAAATGTTGTATACCAATAAAACCCATTTGAAAATGTTATTATTTGTTTTTAATTTTGTTTCTCTATTTTATTATGTTTTTGTTCCATTGTATTGTTTTTCTTTTCTCTCTCTCTCTCTCTCTCTCTCTCTCTCTCTCTCTCTCTCTCTCTCTCTCTCTCTCTCTCTCTCTCTCTCTCTATCTATCTATCTATATATGTCACTGTTGCTGTCTCTCGGAAAAGAAGAAAAAACCCCACTTGAAACAACCAATAATACCATGATGCTCACCCCATTCATAGCAACGGGTTATTAGTACCACCGCGTGTTTGCCGCAGACGCCTCACATTCATACCACGGGTGTACTGGTACCACCGCGTGTTTTTCTCATTACGAATTCTTGAACGTAGCCCTGAAACGTGCGTGTTGATGGTCCCAGGCAATCGTACTGTGTGTGTCTGTATGAGTGTCTGTCTGTTTGTTTCTGTTTAGTTTTGGTGATATAAATATTGGTAGAGTTCTAAAGTGCAAGCACCATTTCTTAGTCTGTACCGTTTTTGCCAGCTCTGCACCGCATCTTGTCATCAAACCAGCATGGTCCGTCCTTGTGTTCTTGGTAGACGTTTAGTTTTGTGGCTAGGAATATTGGTAGACGGCTTGTTTGTTTTTTGACTACTTATATACTATATGGTGCTTCTATACTCGGTAATATATATAACACTGGTCCATACGAAAATCGAAGGTGTATTTTACACCGCTAACATTCTGTTCTATCTCAATACAAATATTATAGTGTTTTAGCCTATAGTGATATTTTCATCTTCCTTCTCTGAGCAGCAGCTAACTAATATCGGTGACCTTTCTTCAAGAAACGCGAAGTACTGATGACTTCCGTGCTTTCTCACGAGAGGAAGAAGACTGATTAGTTTTCCAGACTTACACTACCGTCCTCTCCTCTGGAATCAGCGGGGTTTGTGGTACTAATGCGAGTATACGATTGGGTGTTATTCTCATTAAAAGTTTATATGGACCCTGTGTGGTTTGGTCTACCACACTTGGAATGCTTAGATACAATACCCCAGTCTCATAGTACAGTTTTAAATCTCTTTCTGGTATGTTAGTTTGTGTGACCCTCCATGGTCTTGGATGTAGTTGAATGTGTGTGCGCAGTTGTGTATCTGTCTGTCTGTATGATTTTGTGTATGGCTGCACGCGTGTCTGTTTCGTTGTTTCTGTATATGTACGTATTTGACTGTCTGTTCCTGTTCATTGTCTACAAACAAGACTGCATATCTATTGATGTTACATCCTTCAATGATCTTTTCACTTTCTACAATAATCAAGTCCCTCTGCTCCCTTTCTGTCTACAACGATCAAGATGTCTACACCCAAGTGGTTATTCCTGTCAAGCCCTGTCCAGTTTTAAATGTTGTATACCAATAAAACCCATTTAAAAATGTTATTATTTGTTTTTAATTTTGTTTCTCTATTTTATTATGTTTTTGTTCCATTGTATGGTTTTTCTTCTCTCTCTCTCTCTCTCTCTCTCTCTCTCTCTCTCTATATATATATATATATATATATATATATATATATATATATATATATATATATATATATATATATATATATATATATATATATCACTGTTGCTGTCTCTCGGAAAAGAAGAAAAAACACCACTTGAAACAACCAATAATACCATGTTGCTCACCCCATTCATAGCAACGGGTTATTAGAACCACCGTGTGTTTGCCGCAGACGCCTCACATTCATACCACGGGTGTACTGGTACCACCGCGTGTTTTTCTCATTACGAATTCTTGAACGTAGCCCTGAAACGTGCGTGTTGATGGTCCCAGGCAATCGTACTGTGTGTGTCTGTATGAGTGTCTGTCTGTTTCTGTTTAGTTTTGGTGTCGTTGTACGTATTTGTTTCTGTATGGTTCTGTTCATTGTCTACAAACAAGAATGCATATCTATTGATGTTACGTACTTCAATGATCTTTTCATATATTTCTGGTGTACAAGGGACAAAAACATTCCTGCCTTAATAGGCTGACAGTGGCCTATTTCATTATCAATCCTTATGATAGATCTGTTTTCTATTTTTTTTCCCCCGCCAATTTGTAGTATTTCATTATCAATCCTTATGATAGTTTTGATTTCTATGTTTTTTCACCCACCAATTTGTAGATTTTCAATAAACCAAACGAAAACAAACAGACCTTGTGATGCGTGAGCCCGCCTTTTCCTGTGCTCGCGTGGGCGCGCCCCGTGGGCGAGTTTATCATATGAGAAACCATTTTACCGGTCTCATGGTAAATATTAACCCTCTTTCTCGTTTTTGTATACTTGTGTGTGTGTGCGCGGTTGTGTTTGAGTATCGTTGTGTTTTTGTATGGATGTCTGTTTGTTTCGTTATACTTGTGTGTCTGAATGTAGACGTATAGGCGTTCCTGATTGTATGGTTGATGTCTTTGTGCTGTATACTTGTATGGTTGTCTTGTGGTTGTATGTGTTTTTGTATTTGTTATAGACAACGAGGCTCGTGTAGACGATTACGATGATATATGGCCTAGAGGAACAAGTCCAAGCACCTGGAACCGTATTGAGACGCGATGATAGTCCTCTTCAGTGTTCGGCGGGCCCGATCGACAACCATCACCATTACAGCAGACATCAACCACTCTACGACCCCCTCACTATATTACTAGACCCAGACTCTTAGTTCTTTCAGATTATACCCTCATATTATATTTATAACCATCCCTATATTGACCACTAATACCCCTTACCACCATATCCATTACTACTTTATAAGATTTCGGTGAATATACCACCCTTTCACTTACTATCACACTTAACATTTAACACACTTGATACCGACACGAACACCCCACTCTTCCTTAATTACTTTCACAGACTACATTCCACACCCGGCAACCATCAAGAATTTTCTACGAGCGTAAATCTGGTTGGAACCCTCGCTTTCATTACACCTCTGACCCACCATCCCCACCTAAACACTACTGTCTTATTTCGCCATATACACTCCTCTCGTTTATCTTTCACTACATCTCACCACTCATAGTTGTCTAATGACACTTTCTCTTTCACTCACCACTCATACTAATACATTCATATACTCCTTTCTAACCAAAATATATAACGTTTCCCATCCGTACTCACACCGCCCGCTACCTTAATCACTTTCACAGCCCACAGATTTTCGTTCCCACCAGACCAGGCCATAATTTTAACCCGCCAAAAAAATTTCACCTAAAAAGCCGCATCCATTTTCCCCTCAGTCGGCAAAAAACCTAAAATCTATAGCCCGCGAACGCCGCGAACAAAATATACGTGACTGCGCGCCAAACTTAACTACTAATGTAACAAACTATCGTCTGTCAAGGCAGCAAAGTTCAAATATCAGTATGATTGTACATCGACCTTATACTATAATTGTTCGACTGCACAACTATAATACTATATATATATATCCATCCATCCATCAAGTGCCATGCCGGTAAGCGTGGGCAGTCATGTTTCACCATCTCACTCGATCACCAGAGTCGTGCATCAGCTCCGTGTTTCTGTCTCGACCATGCCACGATGCCAAGCCATCCAGGTATTTGCTTCTAAGTCTTCCCCTTGGTCTGTTCCCTTCGATATTACCAGTTGTCAACAAGTTCTCCAATTTATTACTTCTCATAACATGCCCAAAAAAGTTTGCCTGTCTATGTCTAATGTCTCTTTTCAGTTTATGATCTTCATTTGTTTCTTGAAAGACTTGTTCATTGGTCTTTCTGGCTGTCCATGGTATTCTTTACATTTTCCTCAGAAACCACATTTCTACAGCCATTAGATGTTTTTCAGCTTGACTGCTCATTGCCCAAGCTTCACATCCATATAAAAGTAAATGTTCTTTGTAACACCTTAACACAGTTTTTCTTGTTTATGGGAATGTCCCGAATGCTGTGATGTCGGTTCTTAAATCAGTCAATCAATCAATCAATCAGTTTTTCTCGTTTCAATTGACATCTTTTTTATTGGTCAGTATGTTTTTCATCTTGCTAAAGGCTACTTTTGCCATGGCGATACTTGTTCCAATTTCTTCAAGGCATCTCTCATCAGATGTTATGACTGTTCTGAGATAATTGTACCTATTCACTTGTTGAAGAATATTCCTATTTACTTGTATATTACATAGTGGTATTTCGTTCTTCCTAGTGACGACCATAATCTGTGTCTTTTTACAATTTAATTCTAACCCTAGTTGTTCACTCTGTGTAACAACCGCATCTACTAAATTTCGCAGGTCCTGTTCATTTTCTCCAATCAAGACTGTATCATCTGCATATCTAATGTTATTGATGCATCGTCACCCAATGTTGATTCCTTCCATATCTTCAATATTTCTGAAAATACTTTCACTGTACAGGGAAAACAGATCTGAAGACATTACACATCCCTGTCTCACACCTCTCTTAATAGGCTGATATTGCCTACTTCATTTTCAACTCTTATTTCAACTCTCTTTACAAGTCTAAGCCTTTTCCATCAATTTGTAGATCTTCAAGCATACTTATCTTGTCGACATGTCTCACTTTTATCGAAAGCCTTTGTGTAGTTAGTAAAACAAAGGTGTAGATCTTTGTTTACTTCTACAGAACGTTCGATTACGGTTCTCAGTATATACACAGCATTTACTGTACCCTTGCCTTCTACAAACCCACATTGTTCTTCTCCTATTTCAGGTTGTATTTTCCTCCTAACTCTTTGCATGATAATTCTTAGCAAAATCTTTGTGATGTGACTCATTATACTAATTCTTCGATGTTGATCACATTCCAAGGCTCCTGATTTCTTTGGGATTGCAATAAATACAGAATTACATAATTCATGAGGTACATTTCCAGTATCATATATTGTATTAAGCAGACTGGTAACTTTATCTATTCCATATTCTTCTAAAGCATTTATCATTTCTGTTGTGACGTTGTCTGAACCGGGGGTCTTGCCAGATTTCATATGGTTAAGAGCATTCTGAACCTCCATCTTCAAAATTGCTGGTCCTTTATTATTATTTTGAACATCATACTGTTCGTCTCTGTTATCGCCATAAAGGTTTTTCACGTAATCTGACCATGCATGTAAGATCTGATCTTTTTCTATTATGACTCTTCCATCTTTTGTCTTTAGGCAGCCTGCTGATGTACGTGTTCTTTGATTAGCAAGTTCCTGAATTCTTTTGTGCATTAGTTTCGCATTTTTACTGTTGTGTTGGTTTTCAATTTCTTTGCAATTTTTCTCAAGCCATGTTTCTTTTGCCTCCTTACATGATGGTTCTGACTTTTCTGTGAATTTCTTCATATTTGGCAGGATTATTTTTGTTCTGTCTTCTTGTTTTCGTTAGTTGTAAAATTTCTTCAGTCATCCATGTTTTATGGCCCACTTTCTTTACTTTTGGAATAGTTTTTTCTGCTGCACAACTGATTGAATTCTTCAGCATTTCCTATTGATCATCTACATTTTGAAATTGGATCTCTAGATCAGACAATAAATCAAATTTATTCTTTACTTCTATGTTAAAATTATCGTGTATTTATTTGTCAGTTTTCAATTTGCACAAGTCATATTTAGGGTTTCCTGCTATATACTTCACTTTAACTTCACTCTCAATGTGCCTGTAATTAATCTGTAATCACTATAGCAGTCTGCATTTGGAACTGTTTTTACGACTGTTAACGCATTTCGAAATCTTCTGCTAATCAGAATGTAATCTATCTGTTTTTTAATCATGCTGTCTGGACTCCTCCATGTCCATAATCTTCTAGGAAGCTGTTTAAACCAGATGTTTCCTAAAACCATTTCTTGTTCTTTTGCCCATTCTACAAGTCTGTATCCTCTTTCATTTCCCTCCCCCAAACTATGGTTGCCTACACTTCATCCATCGCTTTGCTTTCTTATTTTTGTGTTGAAATCACCCATTATGATATTTATTTCTGATTTTTTTACAGTTCTTCAGAGCTGACTCCATGTCATTATAAAATTCCTCTATACTTTGTTCACTGCATTCACTTGTTGGAGCATATACTTCAATGACATTTATTTTTAAAGGTCTTCCGTTTAATTTTACTAATAGAACTCTTGTCTGACACAGCCCCATATCCTTTGACAGAATTTGATGTGTGCTTATCTAATATAATGGCTACACCTCTTTGCTGTTCTTCTCCCCCAGAGTAAATAATCTTACAATTCTCTCCTGTCCTTATCCCTGCCCCTTTCCATCTCGTTTCCGATATTCCTACGAACGCTTGCTTGTAACTCAAGCGTAGTCCATACACGTGCTACTACTTCTTGTGCACTGGACTGATTTGTGCTTGTATGTTAGCTTTCCCTAGTACTATTGTCCTTCGCAATCAGGCGAACCCACCCCGACTTCAGAGGCACTTGTAATTGACACCCCAAGTCAAGAATGAGACTAAACATTTTAGTCCAAACTGACCGGCGTTGAACCCATTACCTCGGCAGCAGCACACCGGGTGTTTAAGAATGAGCACTCTTATCTACTCGACCATACTGACACCCCATTGAGAATTCGCTACCAAGGGATCTTCTGGTGCCAAATTGGATTCCCTATGATGGCATTTGGTCCTTTTAGTGCCCACAAAATGATCAGTGGTTTATTTGATATATTTCTGCTCCTTTTTTAGGAATTTTAAGTTACAGTAAACTGAAAAGTTGTACAGCCGAAAGATTTCTACGCTATCTTTGTGCGGTCAAACGTTTTCTAATATTGGATTCTTGTGAATTTTCAGTTTTAAGGTAGTGTTAATTTGTTTTTTTGGGTTTTTCACAATGGAAACGCCCACCAGTACGCTTCCACGTAGAATGACTTCAGATCAAGCTAGATTATTATTCGAAACTGTTTTAAACAATAGTGATTCCGATATTAGTGATTCAGACAGCAGTTATATATGTGAATCTAACATTTTAGCACGTGGTGATAAAGATACTACTAGTGGAACGTCGTCTTCAGCTGAGGTGTCTGATGAATGTCCGTCTGACAATGAATGTCAGGACGTCACAATCACTTCTCAGCGCAAAGGAAAGCAAACAGTACCAAATAAGAATAAAACTAGAGGAAAAAAACTTGAATCTACAAGCTTCTGTAAAGCGTGATGCACCTATCTCATCACCATCGACATGGCAAGATGTGTCAGAAGGAGAAACAAAACCGAAGTTTGAGTTTCGTCCTCGAAGATCTCACGTCAACTCTAAACTTTATCAACTGCAAACACCTATGGATTTTCTCAAAGTTTTTTTTTTTGATGATGACAGTAGTGGATTGTTTAATTAAAAATGTAAACAAATATGCAGAACAGATCTTGATGCAGAACACTCCTAAAAAAAAACATTCTAGTCTGTTATCCTGGACCCCACTCACGAAGCATGAATGGCTGAAGTTTATCTGTCATTATTGCTATGGGACTTGATCCAAGACCATCTATCAAAGACTATTGGTGTACAAGTGCACATTTATATACTCCTTGGTATGCCACTATGTTTCCCAGGAACAGATTTGAATCTATTTTTCACACCATGTTTCACGTATGTGAACCAGAAGCATCAGGTGAAAAAAAAAAATTGAGAAAGGAGGAAAAAAACTGTCATTGAAGGATTTCAAGCAAAGTTTACTGGAAAGTGCTCATTGCGAAGCAGCTCAGAGTATTCCTGAAAGTTTGACACTCTGCCTGCCGAAGAATTTCAAGAAGTCAGTTGCAGGAAATGATGTCGAAAGAGTCACAGGAGCCAAGCATGTAATAGAATTTGTCGGTTCCCATTGAGAATGTGTTTTTTTGCAGCACTCGAACTAAACGACACAGATCTTCTTTTGTTTGCTCTGGCTGCACTAATAGACCACACTTGTGAGCCAAAGTTTGCTTTGCAGCCTATCACAAATAGATTGCCACATATAGTAAATAAAAACAAACAGACATGTGTAAATATTCATTGTAATTAAATGTAAATCTGCCAAGTGTTTTCCTAATTTTTGTCTGAAAAAAAAAAATACATGATTCAGAATCTGCGGCAAAACTTCTTTTAGGATGGTTGATTGGGAGCAATGGTGTTTATAGTTTAGAAAAGTGTTGTTTGTTCAGTAAATTCAACAGGATTAGCAGTGATCAGGATATTGGATAACAACGCCCCCTTGGTAAGTGCAATGTTTACATTATTTTTACCTCTTTTTAACAAATTATTTTAAAAGTTATATTATTATTTTTATTATATTTACAACATACAGCAAAATTTCTCCTACCAACATATTCCTTGTGCAATCCCCTTTATTTTGATATATAATACAACATTTCTGCTACAATTTTAACCATTTTCATTAACATTATTGTGACATACACCAACTTCCAGATGTCGGCCATTAGTTTTTTTCATTTTTGTGAAAAAGACATGGTTCAGAATATGCGCCAACACTTTTGGGTGATTTTAATGAGCAATACTGTTTATATTCTTGAAGACAAATGGTGTTTGTTTGATTATTCAGTAAATTAAACATGATTAGCAGTATAGGAGTGTAGAAAACACATTATAAGTTTAATGTTTACATTATTTTTACCTACTTTTGTCCAATTATTTTACAAATTATATTATTATTTTTATTTTATTTACAACCTAAAGCAGAAATTCTCCTACCAACATATTCCTTGTGCAATCCCCTTTATTTTGATATATAATACAACATTTCTGATACAGTTTTAACCATTTTCATAACATTATTGTGACAGACCCCACCTTCAAGATTTTAGCCATTATGTTTTGTCATTTTTTGGGAAAAATACATGGTTCAGAATATGCACCAAAACTTCTTTTTGGGTTATTTTAATGAGCAATACTGTTTATATTCTTGAAGACAAGTGGTGTTTGTTTGATTATTCAGTAAATTAAACATGATTAGCAGTATAGGAGTGTAGAAAACACCTTATAAGTGCAGTTTTTAAAATAATTTTTACCTCTTTAATTTCAGTTGTTATTATTAAACCTCTCATTATTGTCATAATATTTGTAACCTATCAATTAATTATTACCACTGTCATGTTCCTTGTGCAATCCTCTTTAATTTGATATGTAATACAATAGATCTGCTACCATTTTAACCATTTTAAAAGCATTATTGTAACACACCCCTAGTTCCAATTTTCTGCCATAAATGTCTGTTTGGTCACAGCCCAGTTTTTGTTTGGTAGTGAAAGAGTTAAACTAGATGTAGCCTACAACCATTTCTTGTTCTTTTGCCCATTCTACAAGTCTGTATCCTCTTTCATTTCTCTTTCCCAAACCATGGTTGCCTACACTTCATCCATCGCTTTGCTTTCTTATTTTTGTGTTGAAATCACCCATTATGATATTTATTTCTGATTTATTACAGTTCTTCAGAGCAGACTCCATGTCATTATAAAATTTCTCTATACTTTGTTCACTGCATTCACTTATTGGAGCATATACTTGAATGTTATTTGTCTTCCGTTTAATTTTACTAATAGAACTCTTGTCTGACACAGCCCCATATCCTTTGACAGAATTTGATGTGTGCTTATCTAATATAATGGCTACACCTCTTTGCTGTTCTTCTCCCCCAGAGTAAATAATCTTACAATTCTCTCCTGTCCCTATCCCTGCCCCTTTCCATCTCGTTTCCGATATTCCTACGAACGCTTGCTTGTAACTCAAGCGTAGTACATACAAGTGCTACTACTTCTTGTGCACTGAACTGGTTTTTGCTTGTGTGTTAGCTTTCCCTAGTACTATTGTCCTTCGCAATCAGGCGAACCCACCCCGACTTCAGAGGCACTTGTAATTGACACACCCAAGTCAAGAATGAGACTAAACATTTTAGTCCAAACTGACTGGCGTTGAATCCATTACCTCGGCAGCAGCACACCGGGTGTTTAAGAATGAGCACTCTTATCTATTCGACCATACTGACAACCCATTGAGTATATAACCTTTTTCTTAAGTCGTTAAACCCGCACCGCTCACTTATTGTATCCAAACCCCCCTCTGCCGTGCGTCCACCTTGACGAGGTAGAGGGGCTTCCGCGTTCCAATGACCCCAAGAGCTATGCCGACGGTAGCACAGCTACTGGTAGGGTCACCCATGTCGGACAGGTCAAGGGAGAGGGACCAGACGAAGTGACGCACAACCTGCTGCCTTGTAGGTAGACTGGGGACAGTCAAAGGCTAGGGAAAGCATCCCGACCAAAAGCTTGTCGAAATCGGATGTACTGAGCCACAGGCTTGACAAAGAAGTGCAACGTAACTTTATCATTTCATGATGCCACAGATGAAAATTAATCGTTATGGTGCTAATCCCGTGAAGGTCCCATCAGGCGGTGATAGTGCCGGGCCCCTGCCTCGAGGGGGTCCACCCATGACTACTGGTGTCACCTTCCCCTGTGCTGTGGAGTCAAGGCACAGAGGAGTAGGTTAAGAGCTATTGACCAAACACCCCGGACTCTCAACATACTACAATGGAATGCCGAAGGAGTTTATAACAAGAAAGCTCCCTAACACAGCGTCTTCATAAAGATAGAATAGATGTGGCATGCATTCAAGAGACACACCTCAACGCCAATCGCACATTTTCAGTCGAGGGATATCAGGCCACACGTTTCGACCGCGAAGGACACAAAGGAGGAGTTGTAATACTTACACGAAATACAATACCTTGCAGCGAAGTATCTGTGATCTCTGACAACCAAACGGAAATTATAGGTGTTGATATAATGATAAAGGACGTGAAAATAAGAATTTACAATCTGTATAGCCGGCAGAAGGGTTTTCATCTCAAAAA
>JACEFZ010020705.1:0-12500 GCA_014155875.1 Cepaea nemoralis | reverse complement strand
AACCACTGCTGATTCTCACCGTCATCACGTTACCTTCGAGGGTATACGAGATTACGGAGAAAAGTCGCTAACCTTTAAGCCAGGAAGCCGGCTCCAGATGTATTGGTATTAACTTTCCTTTGGAGTAGACTAGGCAGGCCTAGAGGGATCATGCTGCATGGGCAACACATGGTGTCTAGTCCACGCTCGTTGCTATGGAGAGGTTATTATGCCCCCTTTTTAAAGCACAATAACTATTGTCTAACAAGACACACACACACGCACAAACATATATATATATATATGACACTGTCTTAAAGAATACGCCAACCAGTAACTAATATATTCCCGGCCTACGTCAGCAATAACTAATATATTCCCGGTCTACCTCTACAATGACGTTGAACGTCACACTACGTCAACACTTCCGTTGTCGATTCCTTCTCGTCATTACTTAATGCTTATACATGAAGTTGGCATGTGTAAACACACTGTTCATTCTTTCGTCTACTTCAAACAAAACCGTCGTTTGCCAACCACACACCATGCCAGTGTCTGCTGCTAACACAGGACCTGATGAATAGGCATGAACAGTTTTGTTCCGTTGACGACGTCCACGCAATGTTTATGTTTTTCAACGACTTGCAAAATGAATGCAGCAGCTGCTGCACTTCACTATTCAAAACCCTGCATCTCTAATGCAAGCGCCATCTTATTAAATTATGGGTTGGTTCATTTTTTTTTTAAAGAGATAGACGGACGTGACATAATATTACTTCAGCGGTACTTCGTACTGCGTGGTTCTCAAACTCGACTGGTGAAGTGAAGTAAATGACTCTTTATCACGCCTTGGTGTTTTGGGCTATATGGTGCTAGCCTTTTAGGTGTATAGACTAATCGGTTAATGCGGTTAACATTATGACGACTGCATTTATTTCCCAAATTATTTATTTTATCGATTTGAAATTAAATATAAAAATATCTGCTTTGAGAGAATTCGAAAACCTGGCCACAAGGCCGGTAGGAAGGCGCTCTAGTCAGTGTACTTTCGAGACGCCCAATCCTCGGTAGGGTAGCGTCCTAATTTCCTGTACTGCATGTTCTAGTACTTGGTTATGTAGATTTGTTATCACCTGTGTTATATGGTCGTAATTCCCCGCGGACGACAACTCTATTCTACCGTAGAACAAGATTGTAATTAACAAAAGGACATTGTTCGAATGCCAAGTAGGGCATGGTTTTAATCTCGGAAATGGCAAATCATTAATCTCTGTAAGAAAGTGATTATTTTCTTCTATATGGCATGTTTCAAATCTCTGTAATGTTGTGATATAAGTGGTCAACCTTTCCCTTTCGTAGTAACCGTCGAGAGCTGACATCGAGAGTGTTTCCGACTGCCCTCATGTCCTTGCCAATATAACATTATAATCATTACACCAACGCGCTCGCTATCTCATATTTAGGTGCAATTTAAGTACCAGCATTTGTGTGTCGCTGGGAATTCGTTATGCAGAAGCAGTCATGCAATTTTTCTGAAAGGTACCTTTCAACTAAAAGATTCTAGTGTGTCTTTTCTTTTTCGTTTTATATTTCCAGAGTCTGCTGCACTATTAGTATTCCTCATCTGATGTCGGATGTTTCGGCCGAAAGATGAATATCACAACTTCGCTGTGAATAGATCCAGCATGACAATTGTTCATTTCCTGGACGATGGAGGAAGACGAAAGACGAAGATGACGCCATGTATACACGCTCTGACGGGGACGTGGCCAAAGCATTTGAGAACCATCGTACTGTAACACCAGGCTACCGCTTGATCTTATGGCGTGGATGTGTCGTCGTTCTGATAGAGGTCCCAGTGTGTGTGCATGTCGCAACATCATGAAATCAAACGTGTATACCTCTTGTTACAGATTCAAATTGTTTGACATTCAAAGGAAAGATTTGAACATGGGAATTATTCTACACATTTTCACAACGCTTTGTGAATAATCAAACATGTAATTACATTTCGTATCAGTTTTCTTTGTAAGATAACACACATTGACGTATCATTTATACAGAAGATACAACGTCAGTTTTGTATTACGTTTTGTGTTACACTTTGATGGCTTGCTTTGTCACCTAATCTCTTTAAATTCTGGCAATATATGTTTGTCTGTCTGTATATTTCTCTCTCTCTCTCTCTCTCTCTCTCTCTCTCTCTCTCTCTCTCTGTCTCTCTCTCTCTCTCTCTGTCTCTCAGTGTCTCTCTCAGTGTCTCTCTGTCTCTCTCTCTCTCTCTCTCTCTCTCTCTCTCTCTCTCTCTCTTTGTCAGCTCTGTCACGTTAACCATTGATGGCTCTCATTCTGCGTTTCTCTCTCCCTGACTTTCTCTCTCTCTAAGTCTTTCTCTCTCTCTCTCTCTCTCTCTCTCTCTCTCTCTCTCTCTCTCTCCTCTCTCTCTCTCTCTCTCTCATCTTTGTAACTTTAATCATTGTTTAATCTCATTCTGCGTTTCTCTGTCTGTCTGTCTGTCTGTCTGTCTGTCTGTCTGTCTGTCTGTCTGTCTGTCTGTCTTCAGTGTCTCTCTTTCTGTCTTTCTCTATATATCTCTATCTCTTTGTCATCTCTGTCACTTTAACTATTACTCACTCTCATTCAACATTTCTTAAACTATAAAAGTTCAAAATGTCGCTGCAGATACAATTAAAGTAGTATGTCATTCTGTGAACTATTGTAACATCTAATTATTCAGCAATATAATGTAACACACAATAATTAACACCACTAAGAAACCAATTAATTATTCACTGTCATTATCAAAAGCATGCCATCACAAAATAGAGTAATTAGACAACCTTCTTTCTCACATTTTACAATTATCCGTAACGACCCACCCCATCACTTGCCTTTGCTGTATCCATGTCTTTTCAATTGTTTGTTCTCTTATTCTCTTCTACTATCTAATTCAAACACTTGTAGATATACAGATCAAACTGTAAAGGTAAATGGCTTACATGCAAACAGTTTACAAATAGAGTTGCTTGTACATTACAGGACGTCGCAATCAACCCAAGCATTGCAACTGTGTGTAGTTCACTATGCAAGTAGACGTTAAGGTAGTTTGCCAGTACTTTTTGAACGTCCGGCTTCGATACAGTTGTTGCAAATCAACACAATATGGTTTCCTTCCAAATCGACTGCAGCTGATTTCGAAAGCGGTATGCGGGATTGAGAATCGCGTTCGGGAACCCTTCGCCACACACACCGGCATGCAAACTCCCGTGTGTTGCCGGGGCCCATAATGGAAGCAAAGAATAGCAACACTGTAGCCTACCACGCATGTCGTAAGAGGCGACTAAGGAGGCTTCATGGTTCCGTCGCCCTGCTACTGAGTGAGTGCGTGGTGCGACACTGTGAGCTGTGAGTTTCGTGTGAAATGCTTCTGAATCTGCCCGAGGTTTTTTGGAACGTGACTGCATGTTCGGAAATATGGCAGCTGGCTATGTCCCAGAGTTGACCGGTTTTTGCCTTATGCAGAAATGCGTGGCTGCTGGGCTTCTGGTTGATTGCCACTGCCATCGACGATGAACTGTATTTTCGTGTACTGTGTGGGTGAACATCTAGGAAACTCCAGATGGGAAAATGACTGCAGATTCCATCAGAGATGAACTGGATATTTCGTGGGGGACTATTGTGTTGATATTCTGGCGGCGGCATTTTGCACAGTGTATCTGTGCGGGCTGTTGTTTGTCGAGACTCCTGTCTTTTCCACTTTTCCCATTTATGCAGTGGGAAGCATTTTGTGTGATATTAACTGGCACAGGAACGGAGCATAATGGGGACGACCCGTTGCTGTGAAGTTGGAACCGCGACTAACTAACTAACTAACTAACTAACCGGCATGCAAAAAGTGCATGTACAACAACAAGCAAACAGTTCATTGCAAGAAAAAAGTTTCCTGAGTATAAAGGCTGTCATCATTACCGTGTGCTCTGCCAACTGATTAAGACAATTATGTCTCCCCATACTGACATCGGTCCCTGGTGTTCTCTAGCTCAATTCTGCTAATGATATTCATCCAGAGCACCTTCTCACTCCATCCAGCATAATCTCCCTTGGTCTGCCTCTGCTGCTTTGTCTGCTGATCTTTCCAGCATTACTATGTTTCCAAACGCCTCTCTTAATAATTGACCAAACAAATACTTATATATATATATATATATATATATATATATATATATATATATATATATATATATATATATATATATATATATATATATATATATATATATATATATATATATATATATATATATATATATATCTAAATTAAAACGCCGCGCTGAAAAACTGACAAACGAACACGTTATGGAAAATGCTATGAAGCCATGAATACTTCTTAAAGTTATATGAAAGTTAAAGTAGGAAGTAATAGAACAAGGATTACATTTATAAAGCAGACATGCTGAGATGTATCAATGCAGACGTGCGTGGAATTAGCAGGAGTGTCACAGACACAAGCATCTGTGGAATGCAATGATCAGGAAGCTTTACAACCAGACAGGGAAATGAAATACTTGATGACGACAAATCTCTTCTCCATATGCTGCTGTCTTTCTATATTTTCTTTTTCTTAGCTTGTCTGAAGACGTATTCGTAATTTTTGCTTTAAAAAAAGATCAGATGTATCTTTCTACTGTAAATGGATAGTCAGCCAAAATTCAAACACGTCAGTAATCTTCTACAACACACTACTTTTCTTTGCTTCTCTGATTTTTTTTTATAGGGATGCGAAGGGTCCCTAATTATCCCAGATCAACCCAGACTTAACTTGGTACCCCGAAATATCCTAGGAAGTTAAGACGACTGTTGTAATATTGACCACATCACCCTTTGAGTCCTGCCTTCCTGTTATGACAGATGTAGATATTAGTCGGACTGACTGGCACTATTATTGAAGGGGAGATACAGATCAGGCTTCCTTTGTAAAGTTACAGGCAAGTCAAGGAGCCTTTTAGACGTCTTAAGGCGCATTGGGTTTATGTTGTATGGTGCCGGACCTATACTTTGATAGCTCAGCCGGCACTGGGTGGGGTGAGGCGGCCTATATTAAGTATATTTCATATACATCACCGGCGCTGTGACGAAGGAGATCCCAACAAGACTTGCAATCCCGCATACCGCGTTCGAAACACAGCTGCAGGCGATTTGGAAGCAGACCGTTTTGCGTTGGTTTTCATATAATGATATGTGCGTCGGTCGTTCAGAAAGCAATGGCTGAATGTAAACTTGTCTAGTAAATCACAAACAGCCCAAAAATGTTGGGCAGATTGCGACGTCCTGCAAATGACATGCAACCAATCTTGAACACCCTAGATTTTAATCTATGGGGGGTATCTCAGGGATAATGTGTACCGGAACAGCAAATATCATGGAAATCCACACAGAGGAATGTGGTCGAGTAATTATGTAAGTGTGCATCCAAAGGCATGGAGGCCATTTATAGCATATATTGGAAAGAAGATAACTTTTACGCAAAGCGTCCAAGGTAACTGAAACTTTTGAAAATGATTGTACACTGACTGAAGTTTATCTTCACCAAATTTCAACAAATTTGCTTGACCTTTATAGGATTTAATAAACTGTTCATGGATGTTGTTTGTTTGTTTGTTTTTGTCATCCAACATCATTAGAATTGCATTATTTCATTGTTGATAGTTGTTGCTTGCAGGCTCAACATTCCCCTCCCCCACCCTTTGTTTGTCCCTCCCCCTTTTCCTACACCACAATATGCTATAGGCAGTAATGACAGTTGCTAGGGAAACTATTTAGACAGACACAGAACAGATAAAAAGAGGCAGAAATAAATAGCCTTATGGAGAAAGAAAGGCGGGATATAGAAAACTATTACAACATATCTTCATAAATATATCGTTTCTAAGTCTCACGCAACAGACAAAAAAGAACCAAAACAAAAACAAAAAAATATGCGACGCAGAAAAATAGCCTGAACAGTCGCATTTCTGTTGCTTCCTCTAACCAACTGGTAAAATAACAATGCCAAAGATTGCATCCAAATAAGCTTACTTAGACATCTGAAGAGACTGACGGGCCACATTCCTGCCAAATTACACCATAATTAACTTGTGGTAATAGCTCAAAGCCATTCACAAACGCCCGCAGAATAAATAATGTTGCTTGGCCATACGTTCTGCACTAAAAATGCACTGCAGCTTGGAAACAGTATACCAGTAGTCAATGAGCTGTTCGTGTTTGCCCTTATTCTGCCCTGGCATTTACTAATGGCCGAAACCGTTCATTGTGTGTGTAACGTAATATATGCACAGCTGTTATTGCTTCTGGAATATATGTAATTGTTTACAATTAGTGATTAAAATCTGTGTGAGGTTTTTAGTGCATGCGGGCTGTGGCAGTTTATTCTCCTAGCACGTTGCGTTTGCTAGGTTTAAATAAACACCGTCTGTATCATACAGGTACTATACAAAAGCTATTCCGTCTGTCTCGCTTTCTCGCGCTCTCTCTCTCTCTCTCTCTCTCTCTCTCTCTCTCTCCTCTCTCTGTCTCTCTCTCTCCTCTCTCTCTGTCTCTCTCTGTCTGTCTCTCTCTCTGTCTCTCTCTCTCTCTCTCTCTCTCTCTCTCTCTCTCTCTCTCTCTCTCTCTCTCTCTCTCTCTAGCCTTATATTTTCAAAGTTTTCCTTCTCCATAGCACAAAGCCTAGGCTGAATTTTAGAGACCATGTGTTACCCATGCAGCATGACCACTCTCTTGGACTGCTTAGTTTACTCCAGAGGAAAGCTAACACCAATACATCTGAAACAAGACAAGCTACAGAAGCTGCCGGATCAGCAAAGCAATGCTCTAACTGTCCACCTGTCGGAGCTTCGATCCTAGACCATTGCCACCCAAGGCACTCATTAGGTAATATGGCAAATATCACACCAGCAATCTTTACTTTTCATAACATTTTCTGAAACCAATGTATGTCAATGAAAAAATAATCACCGTGTCTAAGGGGATCCGAACACATAACCACCGGTCATGCAGGCAAGCGTCCTAGTCTGTGCTACTGTGACGGGGTGGCCCAACTCTCACATCGTTTTTATTAGATTGAGATAGCCCTCAGTAAACCCCCTTATTTATGTCTGTATTATTTTATATTGGGTCTATGTTTTCATATATTATATATGATAGTCGTTGTTTAGTGTATGTATATACATAAAACTATAGAGAGAGATAAAATACGATTTCTTCTAATAGTTAGAAGAAGAGGTAGGGTAGAGTTTGTTTACACGCCAAGAAATCAAGGCAGGCTGACAATAATATTCAGTTTGGCTTCAATTAAATTTGGTCACAGGAAGTCTCGAGCGAACTCTTATGTTCGTGAAAAGACACCTGTAACAGCCATTTTGTATCTCAGTACCGGACGGTGACAGTATCCGTCTTTGTGGCTAAGGGCTTGAGAACGTGGTTTGTGAGCCCGTACACCCGGGTACGAAACACAGCGGTGCTGGGTTTTTTTTCGAAAAAGGTATAGGAGCCGATTTTTCAGAAAGCAATGGCAAACTACTGAAGGTAAAATTTGCCCAGGAATCACGAACAGCGAAAATGCTGGGGTTGACTGCTACGTCCCGTGAAGGACATGCAACTTAATTTAACCGGACAGTGAAAGACGTGGCAAAGTCCCCTGGCTAGAATAAACACTTCTACGTGTTTTAGAAACCTTTAACCTGGCCCTCGTTAAACCGTACCTAATTCTAAATCACCATAGAAAAGCCAGTGCCACCCTTCTCATCCAATAGGTCCGATCAAACCAAATTGCAGGGTAGGTTAATAATAATTTTGTTAACATTTTTCTGCGTGTGTCGATATGCCGTTGAAATCTAAAGGCCATGCCTATCGAGAATAGATACTATTAAAACTAGAGTTAGTTAACTAATACTACAATTAGTACAATGTTTGTGCCATGCGGTTTGCCGACAAGGGATAACGCAAAGCTAGCCAGATGTGACATTAAACATCGCTAAAGTACAGAACTTGAGTATCAACAATTAAGTATCCGCCTGTGGAAACAAAACCCGAGTTATGCAGTAGACGATTAGAGTTAAGATATATTAATTATGTGCTTGGCTTCGGAACTAGCGTATTTCTCTAGATAATATACATATTAGTAGAAGGAATTAGTTCAGAGAGTAAATAAGTTACAACTAATTATTATTTATTAATCTTTATCTTGCCCATAGTCAGATTACTACCACGTGGTCCAGTACGGCCCACTTAACAAAGTTCAAGCCCTGGGGGAATTCTCCAACCCTAATATTGTTATTGCGTATAGTGAAAGTAATCTTAAACCTAGCTAAGACATCTTCTGGATAATTAATTATGTCTTTAAAATAAAATAATGAAGACTATTGCTAGTAGTACAACTCATAAATCTTTAAGTGAACTTGTGGTGTTTCATAGATTTAATGGTTCAATCATGTACATCGTGACGTTATAGTTGTGATGGGTGATTTCATTTCATTCTATTTAATTCATCGAATAATATGTGATGTTAATTCATCGTGTGGAGTGTAGTTTGTGTGTTTCCATACTTGGAAAACGACGTGTGTTGTTTCATAGATTTAATGGTTTGTTAATGTATATGGTGACCTCGTTGTTGTGGCGTATGAATTTATTTCATTCCGTTTAAGTCATCCGATAATATGTAATGTTAATTCATTATGTGAATTCTGCTTCAGGTTTCCATGATTAATCATGACTTAGAATATATATATATATATATTTTAGGACTATAGTCCCTGACGTAGATCGTCTAAGTGGTTATACATGTTTGATCTAAACATAAGAAGAAAGAATATAATATCATTTGTGTGCTGTTTTCATTAGATCAGTGTGCTGTTGTAGATTTCAGTATAAGGAATCCAAATATGTAAAAATAAGATGGCACATGCTATTTAAAGTTATATGAGACGTGTAGGCCATGTAGGACTAGGACAGGGACAAATAATTTACAACTCTGTCTTGAAGAATTATTCACCCATTTTCACTGTCATTCGCAGAGCCTATACCCTGATCAACAGTAGTCGTAGTCACGACCGCTGACTGAACTACGCTCTACTCACATTGATGCAGTAGAGAGTGGAGTCCATGCCACTAACCTGGCAGCACCTTTCAGCTTACCATCCAGGAGGCCAAGGATCAACAGATAAGTGGCTAACAACCCATTTGCCACTTCACAGAAATCACCAATTTATGTCCGCTATCGGCCAATGCACACTGTCAGTGATTGTAGCATCCAATAGCTGATTGATGTACACTACTATAATAATTTAGGTTTACCAGAGATCTGCGTATCTCTTATGTGTCCGTGAGTTCCCCGTGGGTCTCACGTAGTGTTTTTAGAATTAAACAACTATGTTATATTTGTAATTATAACAAACTGCGTCTGTCATTATAGAATTAGATTAATAGCATCATCAGATTGTGTGACGAGTGAAAGGTCTATATCTATACTTATAAATCTGTCTTATCTCCTGTTGTGTGAGAATACATTAGACGGTGTGAGCTCATTATTCATCCAGGCACGATAGCAGGAATAAATTGACATATTGTCTTCTGTTGTAAGTACGGTTGGTCGTCATAACTTTCCGCCTGGCACTGTTTAAAAGTAGTGATCCATTCTGGGACTTTGAAAATCATCCTTCTAGAATTGCGAGACTTTTGATCGCTTCTTCAGCAGTGGTTAGATTCTCTATTCGTAGAAGTCTATTTTGTATCTACTTTGATCTAATGTCCATCCTAGTAGTATACGCTACGGTACAGCTACTGTGACCCCCCCAAACCGTGGACAAACTGGGGCAATTGAATGATATTGCTCCATACCCGTTGGATTAATACGGGAGTGTTATTTTCTTGCTTTATTTCGATTTCCTTTCCTTAATATATATATATATATATATATATATATATATATATATATATATATATATATATATATATATATATAATATATATATATATATATATATATATATGACATACCAGAGATTCGATATGCTGATGATACAGTATTGCTATCCACAACACAGAATTGTATAGAACACACCAATAACCTCAACCCAATTTGAATAGTAAAAATCACACCATATATCTTAACATAGCAAAAACAAAGATAATGCATACAGATAAAAGCTACTATGGATAAAGATTGATTGATTGATCGATTGATTTAGGAACCGACATCACAGCATTCGGGGCATTGTCATAAGTGCTCCGTCCCCATCCTCAGCAGCCAGCGAAGAGTTCGAACACCAATAGTTCCAGTAGCAATCTGATTATATGTCCGTCTCGCCTTTCCCCTGAGCATCGAGCGTCGGCCAGATCCCCTCGTCACTCCTCGCTGCCTCATTCTTGCTAGACTATTGTGATCCATTTGCTCCTCCGAAATATATGTTAATGAGGAAAAATTGGAGGTGATTAGCAAAATTATGACACAATGAAAGCAGTTAAAAGACGAATATCTTTTGCTGTTCAAAGACTAAAACAACGAATAAATTGAGAGTCGGACAGATAGAACTACAAAAAAAATTTTAAAGAGCACGCCTTTCCCATTGCAACAAAGCCTTTTTAGACCTGGACACTTACTAAAAAACTGAATAGCGCATAAATGCCTTTGAATATAAATTTTATAGATGAAGGATTCTAAGAATATCTTGGATAAAGAACAGAAAAGGCACCCAAATTCAAGAGAAAATTTTTGAAAAAGGGAGCAAAAGAGAAAAAAAAAGAAAATTGAAATAGTTTGGTCAAAAAATAGAAAGTTGGGGAAAAACAATAATGGAGGGGTGTATGGGGAAGTGGGGAAGAGGAAGGAAAGAGAAGAAGAGTGCAGGATGTGGCGGGATCTCCAGAGGGGTACGGAAAGGGACATTGGTTTGATCGAAAATTTTTTCCCGGAAGGTTGTTATGGAGCAGGTTCTGCAAAGAATGCTACTGAAAAATGAATGAATGAAGGAATGAATGAATGAAGGGAGAATGAATATCTACTCGGTGATTAATTTCACTTTCAGGCATCCCCCACCCCTCCCTGTTACATTTTCAGAGGTGGGCGTGGCTGAGAGGTTTAACGCGCTTCAAATTTCTTTTCTTACTGGCGCAGTGGATTCGTTACACACGCCAGTCAACTGAACTTAAAGGATTTCGCTTCAGAAGTAAATGGCAAACTACTGATTTAAAGAGAATAGATTACAGGCAATGGTAGTTGACATAACTTCACCCCTTGGGGTGCGGGAGACACTGGTGATTGGTAAGGTAATCCTCACGAAAAAAATCAGTACTGATAGTTGTAGCTTTACACTTGAGCAGCATGTGCGTGGACAATGGTCGGTTAAAGAGAGTCAAATGAAACCCAAAGAAAACAAACTATCCACCTATCTTTTGGTTTATGTTTCCATTTGCCCCTTTTGGGTTTGTCTGTTCTGTTTGAAACATCACAAACGGTCGCTCGGCCCGTTTTAGGCGTCAGTTGGCCCCCCCCTTCCCTAGTTCCCCACCAACCTAATTAGCATCTACCTACGTACCGTCTTTTGTCTGTTTTCCTGTCAAAATCCGTCTACGTACAGTCTATCACTGTTTGTCTTCTTCTGTCGGTCGGGCCGTCGGGCGGGCGGTCGGTTGGCGGTCGGTTGTCCTTTTCTGTCTGTCTGTCTGTCTGTCTGTCTGTCTGTCTGTCTGTCTGTCTGTCCCGCTGTCTGTCTGTCTGTCTTTTCTGTCTGTCTGTCTGTCTGTCTGCCCGGGCTGTCCATCCGTTGTCTGTGTCTTCTAGTACCTACCTACCTCTGTCGACGATAATCTATTTTACCAAAAATCCGAGTAAAGGGCATTGATAACAATGATCTTGATCTATTTGCAGCTTTCACACAAATATGAGCTCCGTGGCGAAGGCGATATGGACGCTTTCGTAATCCGCAATCAGCGGTCGAAACACAGACGGAATATTTGGCAGAGACAGTCTTGCATTGGTTTTACGAAAAGGTATGGGTGCCGGTCGTTTGAAAAACAACGGCAAACTACTGAACGTAAAAATTGCCAAGAGATTGCATAGCAAAAAAGCTGCTGTTTACTGCATGGTCATGTAAAGGAATGAACTAATTTTTAAACCCACAATAATTTACCTAAAAGTGCATTGGACTAAAGAGATAATCTTTTTAAATATTGTCCCGACAAACCTGTCTGTACTTTTCTAAAATAATATTCAGGCAAAATGATCTCACAGCTCCACATGCTCGCCCGCATCTACTCAGTGCTAAGGATTTATCTAAACTACTACTAATCAAACATTCCACAGATCCCGTTTCAACATGTTTGAAGTTTTTTGGTGCGCGCATGCATGGTGGTCACAAAAACTCACTCACACAACTCCTGGGTTTTATAAGAGTTTATGGAAGTACAAAATTTGCGTTGTTGTTTTGTTTTTTTTAAAGTATGTTTGTACTCTCCCCCCCCAAACCCCG
>JACEFZ010020704.1:0-12393 GCA_014155875.1 Cepaea nemoralis | reverse complement strand
GCAGTACCACCATGTGGATGAAGAGGTGGTCTTCGTGTGTGGGACCCACGTGACCGACGCCTGGCACAAGGCCTACATCCTGTCCCGGTTCGTGCTGGTCTTCGTCGTGCCGCTGTGTCTGCTGTCCGTTCTCTACACACTCATCATCGCCAAGGTGAGTATTCTCTACATACTCATGATCGCCAAGGTCAGTGTTTTCTACACACTCATCATCGCCAAGGTGAGTATTCTCTACATACTCATCATCGCCAAAGTCAGTCCTCTCTGTCTGTTTTCTACACTCATGATCGCCAAGGTCAGTCCTCTCTGCCTGCTCTCTACACACTCAATCACCGTCGAGGTTAGTCCTCTCTACACACTCATCATGGTCGAGGTTAGTCCTCTCTACACTCATCATGGTCGAGGTCAGTCCTCTCTTCACACCCATCATGTTCGAGGTCAGTCCACTCTACACACTCACCATGGTCGAGGTCAGAAATTTCTACACACTCATCATGATCGAGGTCAGTACTCTCTAAACACTCATCATGGTAAGGTCAGTCCTCTCTACACACTCATCATCGCCAAAGTCAGCGCTCTCCCCCCCCCCCTCTCTCTCTCACTCTTTCTCTCTCTCTCTCTGCTCACTACACTCATCATCGCCAAAGTCAGTGCCCTCTCTCTGCTCTACACAGTCCTCTCTGCCTGTTCTCTACACACGCATCATCGCCAAGGTCAGTCCTCTCTACACACTCATTATCGCCAAGGTCAGTCCTCTCTACACACTCATCATCGCCAAGGTCAGTCCTCTCTACACACTCATCATCGCCAAAGTCAGCGCTCTCCCCCCCCCTCTCTCTCACTCTTTCTCTCTCTCTCTCTCTCGCTCTGCTCACTACACTCATCATCGCCAAAGTCAGTGCCCTCTCTCTGCTCTACACAGTCCTCTCTGCCTGTTCTCTACACACGCATCATCGCCAAGGTCAGTCCTCTCTACACACTCATCATCGCCAAGGTCAGGCCTCTCTACACACTCATCATCGCCAAGGTCAGTCCTCTCTGCCTGTTCTCTACACACGCATCATCGCCAAGGTCAGTCCTCTCTACACACTCATCATCGCCAAGGTCAGTCCTCTCTACACACTCATCATCGTCAAGGTTAGTCCTATGTTTTTATTAGCTCTGAACACAACACAATTTTTACATGCATAAACGTTATTGTAATTTGCTGACAACAACCCCGTTTTATATGTATAAACATCACACTGATTTGCTGAAAACAATGAGTTGTGGCACCTTGTCGTTCAATTGTAGAGACCGCGTGTTGCCCATACAGCATGATCCCTCTCTCAGCCTGTCTAGTTTACTTCGGAGGAAAGATAACACAAATGCATCTAGACTAGAACAAGATAAGCTGCAGAAGCAAAGCAATACTCTAACTGTCCGCCTGTTTGAGCTTCGATCCTAGACCAGCCGCCAACCAAGGCGTGGGGCCTGATCTGCCTTGCTATGATATTTTGTCTTTAGGTTGCATTTCCTCGCACCAGGATAAGGCTTGTACCCTCCCAATTGCGCTCTTCCGTCGGAAGTCGTCGGCACAATGGGGGTGGAAAGGGGGGGGGGGGGGTAATCGGGTTTGGTGAGCCCCGCCAAACATTTGGTGCTAATAGAAAGCAGGTGGTACCGTCTACCCGGGAGTCCTCATAAATATGTAAAACAAGCCTACTCGATGGAGATTCGAACACATCAGCACCGGGTCGGCAGAGAAGCCTGAAGCCGCCGCCCTACCATGGCATTGATAGTTTTAAGTGCTATACATTTATTCTCATTCTCTGGTGGGTTCAGATCGCCATATTTCCTCATTGCATCAGATATCATTAACAGGTAGCCCACGTAAAGGCAGTCAAACGCGGTGAGCATCTGGCAAATTACCGGCCCCGGTTATGTAAATTGCGCTCACGTTGGGACAGCCCAGCCAGCGCGGTCCCCGCTTAACACTACAGTATGGAAACCTGTTTGTCAGACGAGTTCATACAATAAGAGAATTTACAGAGCCACTCATACTAGGGACATCAAATATAGGAAATACAAGGTGTTACATTAGGGATACACAAAGTGGAGAGTGGAAAAGAAGAAGTAACAAAGACATTTATGATCTGTTTAAGTCCCCGCTAATCACTGGTATCATGAAGGCTAATAGACTACAATGGCTGGGGCATATAGAAAGAATGAAAGATAATAGGGAAACAAAACTCGCTTACACTCATGAAATAAATGACCGTAGACTCCGAGGTAGACCAAGAAGACGGTGGAGAGATAATACATGTACAGACCTACAAGCACTTGGAATCAACGACTGGCAAGAGAAGGTCCACCAGAGAGACGAATGGAGACGGATTGTATTTGCAGCAAAGAACCTCAATGGCTCGGAAAGCTGAAGAAGAAAAAGAAGAAGGTGTTACAGTCACTCATACTAGGGACATCAAATATAGGAAATACAAGGTGTTACAGTCACTCACTTACAGTTCTACTGCTCGTAGAAAAACCAAGAAGTATAAACGGGCAAGGAGCTCCACCGCAGTTACACGCTTGTTTACTCTGGAGTAGAACAGCAAGAAAGGGCAAGACACGGTGTGGGAATAGTCATTGAACCACGGCTAGCAAGAGGAATACTAGAAATAAAATATATATCAGAAAGAATCATAACAGTGAGAATAAAAGAACAAACAATTACTACATATGTACAAATATACGCACCATGTAATGCAAACAATAATGAGCAAGAATGCGAGGACTTCTACGAAAACATACATGACGTGCTAAATAAAATAGATAAGCAGGACAACATCATAGTTATGGGAGACTTCAATGCAAGACTAGGACATAACAGAGTGGGCATAGAAAAACACCTGGGAGCATTTGGAGATCAGCAAAATGAAAGGAATGATAACGGAAGTAGACTGATAGAGCTTTGCAGCCAACACGACCTCTATATAACAAACACATTCTATAAACATAAAGATTCGCAAGTATACACCTGGTATAAATGGAACGATCTAGATACTAAAAGCCAAAATGATTTTATATTAACAAGAAATAACAGAAAGAGAAATATATTAGATGCAAGAGCAGTGCCCAATTTCAGTATAAACACAGATCATAAAGCAGTCGTTGCCATAATAAGAACCATTAGAAGAAGAAAACAAAGACCAGGAAAATACATGCCATGCGAATCAGTAAACTTAAAAAACCTTAAAGACGAGGCAGTAAGGGAAAATTATGAGAAAGAACTAACTGAACTCTTTGTAAAATTACCTACGGAAAGAAAAACAGTGGAAGAAGAATGGGAGATGTTCAAATCAAGCATTTTAAATACTGCAACAACAAAAAAATAAACAAAAAATAACATGCGGAACCACGAAAAAACGCAAAACACGGATAAAGAAAATAACAAGTTGGTGGAACGCAGAAGTAAAGAAAGCGGTAAAAGAAAAAAAGGAAAATATAAACAGTGGTTGAAGAGCAAACAAGAATGTGATTACAGAGAATACAGAATAGCGAGAAGACATGTGAGTAGGAATAACAGAATCCATGGGAATGTCGATATACGAAGCCCATAACCGGGCACTCTCACGATGTTTATACTTCACCTCGACACCGCAAGGTACAAGAGGAACATGATGAGACAGTCACTCATACTAGAGTCATCAAATATAGGAAACTAGCTGATCCGGCCCGGCTTCGCCCAGTTCCTGGCGGGGATCTATCTATCTAATATATCTATCTATCTATCTATCTATCTATCTGTCTGTCTATCTATCTATCTATCTATCTATCTATCTATCTATCTATCTGTCTATCTATCTATCTATCTGTCTGTCTGTCTGTCTGTCTGTTTGTCTGTCTGTCTGACCCGGCCCGGCTTCGCCCAGCCCCTGGTGGGGAGCATCTCATTTAACTCATATAAGTAGTCATATACTTCCCGTTCCCGTTCCCGACTATCTATCTATCTGTCTGTCTGTCTGTCTGTCTGTCTGTCTGTCTGTCTGTCTGTCTGTCTATGTTCGGCCCGTTCCCGTTAAAAATATAGATAGAATAGAAGCATAGATAGATTGATAGTAGAAAATATGATTGGAAGAGATCTATCTAAAGTAAACTTACCTAGATATCACGAACAGCCAATAAATGGTGGGCGGTGGGTTGACTGCAGAGTACTGCAAACGATATGCAACTAACTTTCTCTCACAAAAAATTACTTTTTTTTTTAAACGAACGAAAATCTTTATTTTAATTCGAAAGTTCCACTCCCAAAACCTTACAGAAATAAAATTCTAACGTATTTAAAATAAATCCATTATTTTTAATGAGAACTGTTTTTAATCACCTACATGACTGTAGATAACTTCTTTAAACATAAAAAGATGAGTTAGAAAATTTTCACTATTTAAATAGATGCATTATTTTTATGAAAACTTTGAACATGCCTTAAAGATTATATCATTATTTATTATAACTCATATGCCTGTAAATAACTGTAGACAAAGAGTTTATAAATCTTTGAAAACAATGCAACAATCTATATATAAAATATATAGCAATGATATTAAAAGTTATACCCCTTGAAATAACTTTTCTGAAGTTAAGTCCCCTCACTATATATAAATGATAATGTAAATTTAAATATTAAATTTTAGTAAGTAAATAGCTGATTGTACACTAACAAACTATGACAGTTGGCTGCACGGGAATGAAAAGAATACATATAGAAAATTTCATCTCAATCGGATGGACCGTTATCGAACGCATCAAATACATCCCTACACACATACATACATCGTATTTTATATATATAGATACAAGGCGTTACAGCCACTGATACTAGACACATCAAATATAGGAAATACAAGACGTTACAGTCACTTATACTAGAGACATCAAATATAGGAAATACCAAACCCGACCATATCCCCCCCCCCAAAAAAAAATTGTGCCAACGGCTTCGCGCGGAAGAGCGCAACTGGGAGGGTACAAGCCTTACCCTGGTACGAGGAAATGCAACCTAAAAACAAAATGTCATGGCAGGGCAGACCAGGTCCTAAGTCTTGGTTGGCAGCTGGTCTAGGATCGACCTGTGTATTACAAATTCCTTTTGTAAAACAAAATAGCTGCATAAGGTCACATGGAACATCCAAGATCTGACAATTGGCACCAGCTGGACTTCATCATCACACGGAGACAACATCTGAACCATATATCATTGACTCGAAGTTACCACAGTGCTGACTGTGACACGGATCATTCTTTGGTTGTTGCAAGAGTTAGACTGAGATCAAAGAGAATCTACACAGCTAAACACAAATCTAGCTCCAGGATTAATATTATTAACACCCACGATCCTGATAAGTGCTTCGAATTTCAACAGCAACTTGAAGACGCTTTCACTGATACATCAGAAAATTGTACAACAAATGAAAAGTGGGGTAAACTTAAGGAAACTCTTTATAAAACAGCGGTAGGTGTTTACGGCATTATGGATCATAAGAGGTAAGACTGGTTTGCGGCAAACAGCCAGACTCTGCAGCCCTTGATTGATAAGAAGAAGATAGCTCTCTTAAGAAACAAGGAAAGAACAACACGTAACACTCTCAGTGAGCTGAAGCAAGCTAGGAAGGATGTGCAAAAGGCTACAAGGCAGTGTGCAAATGATTATTGGATCAAGTTATGTGAGTCCATTCAAATCGCAAGTGATAATGGAAACATAAGAAGCATGTATGAAGGGATAAAGAAAGCCTGTGGTCCAGTGATCAAAAGAAGTGCACCACTGAAAACCTTGACTGGAGAAATTATCATTGATAAGAAACAGCAGGTGGATAGATGGGTACAGCACTATTTGGAGCTTTACTCAAGTGAGACCAAGCTAGCGGATGATTCCCTCAACGCCATAGAGGGCCTACCAACTCTTGACCACATGGACACACTTCTCACCATAGCAGAAGTTAAGTGTGCTATAAATGAACTTGCATCTGGCAAGGCCCCAGGTAGGGATAGGATTCCAACAGAGGTTATCAGGAGTGAGCAAGACACACTCACTCTACAGATCCACCAGCTAATGGAGTTATGCTGGCGAGAAGGACAAGTCCCACAGGATTTCAAAGATTCAAGCATCATAACACTGTACAAGAACAAGGGCGATTGGAGCGACTATAACAACTATAGGGATATTTCACTTCTGTGTATTGTTGGAAAAGTATTTGCCAGAATTTTTCTGCGCAGACTTCAAGTCCTAGGAGATCAAGTCTGCCCCGAATCACAGTGTGGCTTTCGACAGAATGGGTCTACTATTGATATGATATTCTCATTGCGACAAATGCAAAAAAAATGCCATGAACAGAATCAACCACTGTTTATTGCCTTCATCGACCTCACAAAGGCATTTGATTTGGTCAGTCGTGAGGGTCTGTTCAAGGCACTAAAGAAGATTGGCTGTCCACCAACTCTTCTGTCCACTGTGGAATCGTTCCACACATTCATGAAGGGGATAATCAAGATTGATGGTGCAACTTCAGAAGAGTTTGAAATCAAGAGTGGAGTTAAGTAAAGTTTTGTACTAGCTCCCACCCTCTTTGGAATATACTTTTCACTTCTACTGAAATATGCCTTTGGTGATCAGTCGCTGCTGAACGTGTTGCATGGAGGGCAAATAACAGAAATGGAATAAAGACAAAGGAGAAAATGACTGCAGATACGTCACACATCGAGCGTGTGAGACGTAAGATGGTGGAAATGACCATGTGTTCTCATGCATCCACTGTGGACGAACATGTACAGCGCGAATTGGCCTTATCAGTCACATTCGCCACCGCCATGGGTCGTAGTTAATAAGCCTTTTTGAAGCACAATGTACCAAACTATCGTCTGTCAAGACGGCAAGGTGCCAACAATGAAGTCTCACATTTGAACGATGAGGCTGGACACATGTCACACTTGTTGTCACCCGCTAGACCACCTTCAGGCTTCAGTTGAGTGTTGTGTATATTGTGTAGATCGCCAAACTCTTCTCCGGATTTGTCTTTAGTAGCTTCGTGTCAACAAAGATGGAAAAAGGTCAACACAGAAGGCACAAACAAAGGTTTGCACTGTGTCTTGTCTGGCAGATGTCGCTGCATCTCGTCGGGTCATACTGCAGTTGTATATCATGTGAAGTGGATACAGGTGGAGAACATTGTCGGCGGGCTACGGTGAGTGCCAAGCTCTGCAAGGACATGCAACATGATGATGATGCATCTGGTCAACTTACGCAAGGGTGAGATTAAAAAAAACTAGTCAACTCTCGGTCGGTGTCAACTCATCAAGAGTGCTTACAACCAAAACGGCACTGTCTCGTGTGTTCACACATCCACATGTCACTACTGTCTCGTGTATCCACAAATCCACATGTCACTACTGTCTCGTGTATCCACATATCACTACTGTCTAATGTATCAACACATCCACATGTTACTACTGTCTCGTGTATCCACACACCCATATGTCACTACTGTCTCATGTATCCACACATCCACATGTCATTACTGTCTCATGTATCCACACATCCACATGTCTTTACTGTCTCATGTATCCACACATTCATATGTCACTACTGTCTCATGTATCCACACATCCATATGTCACTACTGTCTCATGTATCCGCACATCCATATGTCACTACTGTCTCCTGTATCCACACATCCATATGTCACTACTGTCTCCTGTATCCACATATCCATATGTCACTACTGTCTCATGAATCCACACATCCACATGTCACTACTGTCTCATGTATCCACACATCCATATGTCACTACTGTCTCATTATCGATGCATCCATATGCCACTACTGTCTCCTGTATCCACACATCCATATGTCACTACTGTCTCATATATCCACACATCCATATGTCACTACTGTCTACTGTATCCACACATCCACATGTCACTACTGTTTCATGTATCCACACATCCATATGTCACTACTGTCTCATGTATCTACACATCCACATGTCACTACTGTCTCATGTATCCACACATCCATATGTCACTACTGTCTACTGTATCCACACATCCATATGTCACTACTGTCTCATGTATCTACACATCCACATGTCACTACTGTCTCATGTATCCACATATCCACATGTCACTACTGTCTCATGTATCCAGACATCCATATGTCACTACTGTCTCTTGTGTTCACACATCCACGTGTCACTACTGTCTCCTGTATCCACACATCCACATGTCACTACTGTCTCATGTATCCACACATCCATATGTCACTACTGTCTCGTGTGTTCACACATCCATATGTCACTACTGTCTCATGTATCTACACATCCATATGTCACTACTGTCTCATGTATCCACATATCCACATGTCACTACTGTCTCATGTATCCAGGCATCCATATGTCACTACTGTCTCATGTATCTACACATCCATATGTCACTACAGTCTCATGTATCTACACATCCACATGTCACTAATGTCTCATGTATCCACATATCCACATGTCACTACTGTCTCATGTATCCAGGCATCCATATGTCACTACTGTCTCTTGTGTTCACACATCCACGTGTCACTACTGTCTCATGTATCCACACATACACATGTCAGTACTGTCTCATGTATCCACACATCCACATGTCACTGCTGTCTCATGTATCTATGCATCCACATTTGAGTACTGTCTCGTGTGTTCACACATCCATATGTCACTACTGTCTCGTGTGTTCACACATCCACATGTCAGTACTGTCTCGTGTGTTCACACATCCATATGTCACTACTGTCTCGTGTATCCACACATCCATATGTCACTACTGTCTCGTGTGTTCACACATCCATGTGTCACTACTGTCTCATGTATCCACACATCCACATGTCAGTACTGTCTCGTGTGTTCACACATCCATATGTCACTACTGTCTCGTGTATCCACACATCCATATGTCACTACTGTCTCGTGTGTTCACACATCCATGTGTCACTACTGTCTCATGTATCCACACATCCACATGTCAGTACTGTCTCGTGTGTTCACACATCCATATGTCACTACTGTCTCGTGTATCCACACATCCATATGTCACTACTGTCTCGTGTGTTCACACATCCATATGTCACTACTGTCTTGTGTATGTCAGTACTGTCTCGTGTGTTCACACATCCATATGTCACTACTGTCTCCTGTGTTCACACATCAACATGTCAGCACTGTCTTGTGTGTTCACACATCCACATGTCAGTACTGTCTCCTGTATTCACACATCCACATGTCACTACTGTCTTGTGTGTTCACACATCCACATGTCACTACTGTCTCCTGTGTTCACACATCCATATGTCACTACTGTCTCCTGTGTTCACACATCCATATGTCACTACTGTCTCCGTGTTCACACATCCACATATCACTACGGTCTCCTGTGTTCACACATCCACATGTCACTACGGTCTCATGTGTTCACACATCCACATGTCACTACTGTCTCCTGTGTTCACACATCCACATGTCAGTACTGCCCCTGGAAAGTAAAGGCGGCCCACGTGACACTGATCACGTCACTTGTCGTCTGCCGGTTGGTCTATCTACACAAACATGGGCTTACCACCGTATAGCCAGTCCGCCGCGAGGTCTGTACAACTGTCTGAAATGGACACCCCTGCTACTTCAGAGCCGTGGATGGTGTCTATGTAGTTGTCAAGGATTTTAACTGTGGCTTTTATCTCTCCAGGTCAGACAAGAAACCTTACAATGTAAACAGATGACCGAGGCGGCCAAGTCGCTGTCCCATCAAAGCCGGAAGCAGTTAGTCGCCATGTTGGTGGGAATAATTATCCTGTTTTTCATCTGTCTTCTTCCGTTCCGCATGATGGCCTTGTGGGTGACCTTCTTCCCCAACCACGGGGTCATCCAGGTCGGCGCGGAGTCTTACCTCAACATCATCTACTTCTGCCGTCTGCTGGTCTACCTCAACAGCGCGGGAAACCCCATCATCTACAACCTGATGTCCACCAAGTTCAGGCGGGCTTTCCAAAAGGTTCTCAGGCTGTACTGCTGCTGCTGCAAGAAGCGGCTAGCCATGAGTAGACATGCGCTCAACGGCACCTCATCCTCACACGGCGCACGAATGACCACCTTGTCACACTACTCAGTCATCAGACAGGAACATCATTATGTATGCCAGACAGCACACGCTGTCTGATGTCTGCCAGACAGCACATACTGTCTGATGTCTGCGCTGATGTTTGGTGTTTTCAAACATGGTTTTACTTCGACAGAGCAGCTGACTAGCGATATATAGTGTATATATCAGTATATAGCCCCCAGATGACGACCAGATAAGGGCCCTAGGTTGAGCAGCCAGTATATAACCCTGAGATGACGACCAGATAAGGGCCCTAGGTTGAGCAATCAGGGAACATCACCGCCCAGCGATATCCACTAGAAGTCTTACAAAGCGAAACTGCGAAGGATGATTCGCCTGGGAGTAGAAATCCGAGACAAAGCTGAGTGGTTAGAGGGACGACCACGCCGAGAATAGACTGACAACTTCTAGTGACCTCATCAACAGCGATCCGTCAACTAGAGAAGCAGGACTGGTGCAAGAATCAGCAATATTCACCACTGAAGACAAGACAATACAGGACAGAAGATACCAAAACTAACACAACACAGAACATCGCCGACAAGATGAACCAAGAGGAACGTCGTATAAGTGAGGACAACTTTCCTGTGAACATTTAATTACAACAATGCTGCACAGGTGAAGCCAAACTGTCAGCCCTGCCCATAGATCCTATCAGCATCCTTCTAGAGCAGGCCTGCCCACAGATCTGATCAGCATCCTGCTAGAGAACCATGCCCACAGATCTGATCAGCATCCTTCTAGAGCAGCCATATCAGAAAGAGAATCAAAGCGAATCTCCAATAATAGCGGGAGGGCATTAGTATCATACTAAACAAGACCACCGGGAATCTGCCAGTCTGGCCGACATCAGGACAGGCAAGCGAGAGCTGCAACTGTCACACCACATGACAGTCTGACCAACATCAGGGCAGGCAAACGAGAGCTGTCACACCACATGACAGTCTGACCTGAAGCTCGTACCGCAGGGAACTGAGCACCGCAGGGAACTGAGCGGGATGTGGCAGACAGCTGAGATCAAGACTGAGACAGACGTCACACCAAGCAGAGAACTCAGATCAAGACTGAGACAGACGTCACACCAAGCAGAGAACTGAGATCAAGACTGAGAAGTCAAACCAAGCAGATATCTGAGCTCAAGACTGAGGCAGAAGTCAAACCAAGCAGAGAACTGAGATCAAGACTGAGAAGTCAAACCAAGCAGATATCTGAGCTCAAGACTGAGGCAGAAGTCAAACCAAGCAGAGAACTGAGATCAAGACTGAGCAGAAGTCAAACCAAGCAGATATCTGAGATCAAGACTGAGGCAGAAGTCAAACCAAGCAGAGAACTGAGATCAAGACTGAGACAGAAGTCAAACCAAGCAGATATCTGAGATCAAGACTGAGTCAGAAGTCAAACCAAGCAGAGAACTGAGATCATGACTAAGTGTCGTGTCCTCCTTTAAAGTGTCGTCCCTGGAGTGAGGAGAGTCAACACCCACATTATAATATTTTTTTTTTAATCAATATCCTGGAGAATCCACCAGCTTCCGTCCAACACACTCCATCAGCCCGTGGACACCTTTTCCTATCACTCTCTCACTGTCGTACTATGCCCCCTCTCATACTTCCCCAACGCAACATACTCAACAACTCTTGCTTCTAAAAATTAATAAAGATTAATTTATTAAAAGAAAAGTGTAACGTATATGAGACGTGTATGCGAAGAAAATGTGTGTCGTGTACTATAACATAAATGTGTATGTCAGCCTTCAAAGTTCAGGATCATAGTGCACACATCATGGCAAGGATTACACGACATCACACGAGTCAGTACGATAAACCTCACCGAAGTCGTATCCTTCTCTCCAGACATGTCCTCCTCCAGGAAATCTGATGACCATGAGATCTGAATCCCATGTAAATATATAATCCGTGGAAAATACTATTATTGTTCCTAACACAACGGTTCCTAATAGTTTATAGAAACTCCGGCTTCATAATTCCGGCGCAGTGAAACAAACATGGAACACTGTCCTATGAACAGGACTTTTTGTCTCTTGCTAATGTTCTCTAGTTCTCACTATTAAACAGTTATTGTCTATACTCCAATAGAGTCCTTTATTTTTGTTCTAGTCATAAGTGAACTGAATATCCATCACGAATGGTGTGTTAAAACTGGTATGACCTAAACTCATTCGGTTTTTTTATCCTGTAGGATACATATACCATTCAGTTTTCC
>JACEFZ010020703.1:0-12943 GCA_014155875.1 Cepaea nemoralis | reverse complement strand
AGTTAAGACGTCTGAGGAAAAAGAGTTAGAAAGTAATTTTAAAATGAAGCAATATGAGAAGGACAGGGATGAAAAGATTGCTAAAAATAAAATATAGGTACATTCCACGGATGCTATAAAGAAATACAATGGAATAGTAAAGACATATTCAAACTCTGATTCCGTTTCTGCCTATTTGACTAATTTTGAGCTCATCTTGAGACACTATGGGGTTGTGGAAACCGAATGAGCGGTGTTGCTACACAGACACATGAGTGGTGACCCTTTACAGGTTGTAGAACTAATTCCAGAGGAGTTACGTAGTGACTACTCATACATTCGGAACAGATTACTTTCTCACTTTTCTTTGGATGAATTTGGCTTACGTTCATCATTTAAAAATCTTGCTCCTCAATCAAGACAGACGTTCCTTGACTTCTCTTCTCTAACTCAATTAACATTTGACAAATGGGCTCGCTCAGTTAATGTTAATAATGATTACAAGAAACTACGTGACTTAATGGTTAGAGACAAACTTATTTCGGCAGTTCCATCTTCTATGGCTACTTTTCTTGTTGAGCAGAAATGTTCGAGTATTCAGGAGATGGATGAAAAAGGGGAATCTTTCTTCAACGCCCATAAGAACATATTTAATAATAGTTTGTCCCCGTTAGTGGAGACGAATGCGTGCGAGAGGTTCCCTCATAAATCAAGGATGCAGGGGTATAAATCACAGCAACAGTCTGGTGGACAATCTTATCAAAGACGAGATAAACAACAACCGAAGTATCAACCTTTCTCGAGACAAGAGAAAAAGGGCGTGTAGACAACATGTAAATTTTGTGGGTTTTCCATGGTTCTCTTCAAATGTGCGACAAAAATCCTCAGTTTGATAACTACATAAAGAAGTTGGCAGTTAGAAACAGAGACAGATTCAACACTTATCAAAGACAGACACAATGCTTCAAATGTAAATCTTATGGCCACGTTTTTGGTATTTGTCCTTTAAGACGTTTGTATAAAGAGGCGACCATGGATATATTGACATCAAGTAGCGACAGTGACTCAGATGATACTAATCATGCAAATACGGTGGATATGGAGTATTCTCTCATTGACCCAGCTTGTAATACCTGCCAGATCTTCCATAGATACGGCAGTTTGACGTGTGGTCACCAGGTTTCCGTGCAGGAGACTAATGCAGTTCACATCACAATTGGAACATTGTTGGTACCGCAGGCCATTATAAATGGACAGAACTGTAGTTTGATCCGCGATTCTGGTTCTAGTATAGTCGGAATACATAAACGATTAATTAGAGAACCCGATTACACTGGGGAACATGTGACGTGTAGGACTTTCGGGGGAAGAAGAGAAATGTGTTCAATTGCCTGGGCTAATATAAACTGCCCATATTTTTCTGGAAAAATAAAGGTGGCTGTGCTACCTGACACATTTGTGGATGTCCTTATCGGAAGCATCCCTGAATTACGTGATGTTTCACTTGAGGACATAGCAGAATGGGAAGGGAAGCATGTGGTAGCAAACACTATTGATAATACACAAATGCAGGAAGAAAATCAGTTACCTAGTGATACTCTGGTTTCGAAAACACACATATCACGTCCAGTGGTGGGAAACCTACAGATATTAGTACAGTTCAGGCCGCAGCTATATCGCTGCAGCACAGCATCACTCGGGTAGATGGACAACCACAGGCATGTATTGTCTCAGTGACAGTTCCTTCGTGCGAGCCGAAGAATGTGTTTATTAAAACAAATGCTTCATGTGGTTTGGTCGTTAAGTTCTTCTGGTTGGTTTTCGTAATAGGTAGTATCTTATCTGTTATTAAACTAGGCAAAGTGATACAACTTATTGCTGTAAATATGGTAAATTTGATGAAGATGTTACAACGTGGTTTGCGCCAGAGATTGAACCATATTAAATGTATCTATGATAGTACTATACAGCATATTCGAACAGTCTACCTGACAACACAACATAGCGAATCTGAAATTCTCTTGCAAGAATTACATTTGTTGTTCAATTCTCAGATCATTTTATCAAATAGCTGTGTTATGAGAAATGGTACCTGTTTGCTGTCCATTGTGTACATTCTTCCACAAGGATACAATGAATTACTACATCTTGTCTTAGACTTTAGGAGAAAGGTATATGAATCGCACAAGCGGTATGCAATTACTCTATCATTAGTGGATTATGTTCAGAAATTTGCTAAATATCTTTTAGGTAAAATGTTTCTAGTTATTTCAGACAGTATGTCATGAAAAATCTTCAAAGATGGTGTGCCAAAAAACGCTCGGATTCACAGATGGTCCTTATTGTTGCAGGATTTTGATTTCTCTGTTGCTCATATTTCTATAAATGAAAATAATTTAGCGGATTTACTCAGTCGATTATAAATAAATTATGGAAATATTTGTGTGTGTGTGTGTGTGTGAGAGTGGATAATTTAAGGATAGGACATTATATTAAATGTAGGATTACAGTAGGATGACTGTGGCTACATTCTGAAATGCCATATATATATATATATATATATATATATATATATATATATATATATATATATATATATATATATATATATATATATATATATATATTGGTTTTAAGAAAGAGAATGTAGATGCGAGTTAGTCACTTGTTGTTATTATTATTGCAGAGAGACAGGTGAAAAGTTGCACGTGACTAAATATGAGCACTTCGGAGATAACATAAACTATTAAAGTGACTTCATTCTTTGACAAGCCAGCGTGGTAGTATCGGTGATGGTTTGTATAGTAAATGTAATTTTAAAAGTGTTAGTATAATTTATTCTTAAAAAAGAAATAACGAATTCATTCTATAGCAATTTTCGATATTAGACACGAACTGGATAACAGAATCTACGAACACGGAGTGGATTTGCGGTGAAATTAAGTAGTTATATCTTAAACTATATTGATGTTTCAGAAATGAAAATGTTTATTGTTTTAATGTTATATTGATATTGTGTTTTATATAATTATTATGATGGTTGATATTTAATATTTTAATTATCCGTACATTGATGTGTGTGGTTCTTAGTATCAGTAGTATGTTCGGTGTTAACTAATTGTACATCATATGTATCATTTCATGATGGATGAATGTAGAGAAGGGTATGAATGAGAAGGGATAGATACAAAAACGCATACACACATTACACATTATAGATTATAGTATATATAGGCATATAAGAAATGAACAACACATTACAGGTATAGGACACAGTTATATATAGAATAGTTTCCACCTATTGATATGATGGATAGAGAAGACCATATCGGCTTGGAGTGAGGTTGACGTACATTTCTTGTGTCAATTAGGATCAGTTGTTTAGTATGATTCATAAGGTCGTTGGGTGTATAACACATGATGATGTTTTTAGTTAACCAAAGATACTCTGATTTACAGAGGTCTGCGGTAATGTTTTTCAAGGGGTCAGCATGTATACGCGTAAACGGCACTGGAATTATAGTGACCGGCGGTGTTTGAACCTTGCGTTATTTGCAAGTAGTCAATCATGTTAACGCTAGAACATCTCGATGATCATTTTGTTTAAAATGTGTGAGGTGGCGGTGATTGGGACTTGTGGGTTTTGATTCGGTGTTCGATATCCCACGATCGATATTGGTTCGTGCTGACATACTGTGTTCTGTTGTTGATAGATTCGAAGCTTGTCTAGACTGGCAGGAAGTTACGTCGAGTCCATCATTAGCATACATGTCGAAATATAATAAAAGTGGAAAATGTTTTTACAAACATTTTCATTGTGGAGGGGGCAAAGCTGTCATATAGCAAATGACAGTAGCATAGAATTAATTTGATGAGCGAGTGCATCAATAATTAGAATTGGGAAAGTTTTGGAAAGGTGAACAATGGAGCACTGAGAATAAACGAAGGCCACGTCATATAGTACGTGGCATAACTACCTAACGGTAGTTTTTGGGCATACGAGCTCCAGCCTTCGTGAACACAAGACACAAGTTTACAGTTGTTACCAGCCGACAGTTAGAAGCGTAGCTTGCCATCAACGGATTATACACGGTGATGTAGTTCCATATCTTATTGAGGGTTCTTGGAGTGACTGTGCCAGAGCACGTATGATACTTGATAACAGGTAATACCTAAATGATTTGACATTAGAGCACGCGAGGAAGTTAGGGCCATGTTGCTTACACCTAGACACATCGACACTACCGACACAGGCGAGTTCACACTCCGTGGCCTAACAGTCCACCCAATTGTGTAGGTTTGATTTGTAAGATCACAGCGTGAATGAGAGTAGTATGTGAAGGACTGAAGCCTGGATCATCCTCTGCATTCCTTAACGTGTCTGATGCTTACCGACAATAAAGACGTTGTTGTTCTCCTCATATGGTGTGAGAGACTTGTTGATGGACTAACATGAGTTGTCCTGTTTGAGTAAGCAGTCAGCAGCCAAACCAAATAAACAACAGCCCATAACATCCAGAAACGTGACAAGAACGTATATCAAGATCCTGGTTGGTGGACATAATATAAATAACTCAGATAGCAACATCTCAGGTGGAACTACAGGAAATAAAGTGGTTGTCATCATCATCATCATCATCATCATCATCATCATCATCATCATCATCATCATCATCATCATCATCATCATCATCATCATCATCATCATCATCATCATCATCAAGTGTCCTGCTAGCCGGCGTGGGCGATCATTGCTCTCCACAGATCTCGGTCTTTGGTGTTCTGGATCAACTCTGCTGGTGATATCCCTACATGCCACCGTCTTAGTCCTTCGAGGATAATTTATCTTTGTCTGCCTCTGCCTGTTTTCCCCTCGATCTTACCAGTTGTTACTATTTTCTTCAATGCCTTTCTTCTCTAGCATAACCAATGAAAGCTGTATGTCTCTTTCTTATTGTTGTACCTAATGTTCTAGTTTCATTAGCCTCATTCAATCAATTGTTGTTAGTTACTCTGCCAGTCGAAGGAATTCGCAACATTTGTCTCAGGAGCCATATCTTTGTTGCTTCCAAGTTCTTCCTAATTTGTTCAATTAAATTCCAAGTTTCACTGCCATACAGCAAATCTGGTTCTACATAGCATTTCAGCACTCTCTTTCTTATATTCAATGATAGTGACTGAGTGCATAAGATACTCGTAATTTTCTGATATGCGGCTTGTGCTTACAGTAGTTGTAGAAAGTGAAAAAAATGAACTTATCTTGAATAATAGGAAGACAGAAGCCATTTTGATATCAAAGAAACACAGTTTCTAAATATACAATTGAAGTAAATAATGTTGTCTGCGGGCAATTTCAGAAATTCAAACATATAGACACATGGATAACATCAGATGGAAGATGTATCACAACATCAGATGGAAGATGTATCACTAAGATAAAGAACGGAATAGGACAAACAAAAACTGCATTCAATCACATGAAGAACATTTTATGCAATAAATCCTGGCTATTGTCAGTTAGAAAAAGAGTTCTCGCATGTTACATAGTACCAATTTTAACATGCGGCTGCGAATCCTGGATAATTAGTAAACTGACGAAAAAATTTCGAAGCATTGAAGATGTGAGTTTATAGAAGAATGCTGAAAATTCCTTGGGCTGACAAAATGAGCAATCCGGACATTTTGAGGGAGGCTAAATCATAAAGACATCCTATCGCAAACATCAGAAAGAAGCAGGCACAATGTCTCTTCACGTTATGAGAAGGCAAAAACTAGATCATGTTGTGACAACAAGAAAGACTTGTGAAATGAGAGATAGAGGAAGACAGCAAGAGAACATTCTTGACACTTTTGTGTCATGGTAAGAAAGGGTGAATTCATCATACCGTCGAAGATGGCAACATGTGGACAAGCATGATCGCCCACGCCAGACGACAAAGCACTTGATGATAATGACAGAGAGGCAGACAGACAGACAGACAGACAGACAGACAGACAGACAGACGCGCGGACGCACGGACGGATGGACAGACGGACGGACAGGCTGACCGATCCACCGACCGACCGACCGACCGACCGACCGACAGAGACACAGACAGACAGAGATTGCTTCTACTTTACCTTGTATAGAAAAGCTTGTTTGATGAATTATTTACTTGTAAACCCTGCAACGTGGACGTGCTGTACACTAGCGTATCCTATTTATGTGGCTTACTGTTATGTATATATACCATTTGGCTGTTTGAATACACTCTATAAACAACTCCTGGTTGAATATGCAATAACAGATGAATGCAAATAGTAACTAATAGCTTGACTGACTATCTACAAGCGACTGCTAGTTATTAGATACAATAACAGATGAATTAAAATATTCCTTATGCTTGAATTGGGATGTATTTGTGGGAAAAGCAACGAGGGAACGAACGAATGAACAAACGAACAAACCTTATTTTCAAAGGGTTAAGAATTGGGCACGCAGGCCCATCTAAAATTCTGCCCTTCTATCACTCTCTTTCATACGTTATTTCATTCACACATCATTCAAGGCTAACAGAGAACAGAAACAATATAAAAGACTAGCTGACCAGGCCCGGCTTTGCCCGGTCCCAGGTGGGGAGCATCTCATTTAATTCATATAAGTAGTCATATAAGCTCCAGTTCCCGTTCCCGGAAATATGGCGAACAGATTGGAAGAGAACAATCTTCATCCCAATGACTAAATAGGGAGCTGGGGAGGAGAAGGGGAAGGAGGAGGAGGGGAGGAGGAGGAGGAAGAGGAGGAGGGGAGGAGGAGAGAGGAGAAGGGAGAAGTAGGGGAATGAGGAGGATGAGGGAGGGGGAGGAGTAGTAGGGGGAGGGGAGGAGGGGGAGAAGGAAGAGGCGGGAGGAGGGGGAGGAGGAGGAGTAGGGGATGAGGAGGAGAAGGAGGAGTAGGGGAGGAAGGGGAGGAGGAGGAGGGGGAGGAGGAGGAGTAGGAGGAGGAGGGGAGGAGGAGGAGGAAGGGTGGGGAGGAGGAGGAAGTAGGGGAGGAGGAGGGGGAGGGGAGGAGGCAGGAGAGGAGGGGGAGGAGGAGGGGAGGAGGAGGAGTGGGAGGAGGAGGAGGAGTATGTAGGAGGAGGAGGAGGGGGAGCAGGAGGAGGAGGGGGAGGAGGAGGAGTAGAGGGAGGAGTAGGGGGAGGGGAGGAGATGTGAGGAGGAGGTGGAGGAGGAGAAGGGGAGGAGGTAGAGGAGGATGGGGAGGAGGAGGGGGATGATAAGGGGGAGGAGGAAGGGAGGAGGGAGGGGGAGAAGGGGAGGGGAGAAGGAAAGGCGGGAGGAGGGGAGGAGGAGGAGTAGGGGAGGATGAGGAGGGGTAGGGGAGGAGGAGGGGAAGGGCGCAGGGGGAAAAGGGAGGAGTAGGAGAGGGAGAAGAATGAGGAGGGGGAGGAGGAAGAGGAGGAGGAGTAGGGGGAGGAAGAGGAGGGGCATGATGGGGAAGGAGGAGGGGGCGCGAGGAGGTGGAGGAGGTGGATGAGGGGGAGGAGGAGGGGAGGAGGAGGGGAGGAGTTGGGGAGGAGGAGGGGGAGGAGGAGGAGGAGTAGTAGGGGAGGAGGAGGAGGGGGAGGAGGAGGGGGAGGAGGAGGAGTAGGGGATTAGGAGGAGGAGGGAGGAGGAGGAGGGGGAGGGAGGGAGGAGGAGGAGTAGTGGAGGAGGAGGGGGAGGATGAGGGGGAGGAGGAGGAGTAGGGAGGAGGAGGAGGGAGGAGGGGAAGGAGGAGGAGGAGGAGTTATAACGCATATGCCTGTAGATAACTGGAGCGAAATGGTCCACCTATTTGAGAAATATGCAACAATTTTACATATATAGCAATGCTATTAAAAGTTATGTCCCCTCGCTATATATAAATTATAATGTAAATTAAAAGGTATGTAAGGTGTGGAATGCGCCTGGCCCTGCAGCCAGCAGGGTTAGGATCGGCTAGCCTCTCCCAGGAGGGGTGAAGAGCGAAAATTAGTAGCCTGCCGCCGATGACCCGCAGACTACACAAGTCAACCCCCATCTCCATGTGGTGCAGACCGGGCAACCATGACCGCGAGGTCATGGGCTAATGGGGCTATGGCTCGCCATAGGGGATGGACTCCCTGTGGTCAGATTAGTGTCCTAAACCTGCGACTGGCCTAGCAAGCCGGCAGGGGATCTTCATACTGCTTCGTAGAAAAACTAAGAAGTATAAGCGGACTGACCCAAACTGCTGTCGACCCGGCAATGTTAATAAAATACGAGATAGATCAGCGATTAAACAAATGGGCATAATGAACGTCTGTGGTTTCAATAGTAAAGAAGAAGAGCTTATATAAACAATGGAGGAGAGGACAATTGGACTGATGGGAATGGCGGACACCAGAACAAAGGGGAAAGGATGCAAGGAGGTCCACCGCAGTTACACGTTTGTTTACTCTGGAGTAGAACAGCAAGAAAGGGCAAGACACGGTGTGGGAATAGTCATCGAACCACGGCTAGCAAGAGGAATACTAGAAATAAAATATATATCAGAAAGAATCATAGCAGTGAGAATAAAAGAACAAACAATTACAACATATGTACATATATACGCACCATGTAATGCAAACAGTAATGAGCAAGAATGCGAGGACTTCTACGAAGACATACATGACTTGCTAAATAAAATAGATAAGCAGGACAACATCATAGTTATGGGAGACTTCAATGCAAGACTAGGACATAACAGAGTGGGCATAGAGAAACATCTGGGAGCATTTGGAGATCAGCAAAATGAAAGGAATGATAACGGAAGTAGACTGATAGAGCTTTGCAGCCAACACGACCTCTATATAACAAACACATTCTATAAACATAAAGATTCGCAAGTATACACCTGGTATAAATGGAACGATCTAGATACTAAAAGCCAAATTGATTTTATATTAACAAGAAATAACAGAAAGAGAAATATGTTAGATGCAAGAGCAGTGCCCAATTTCAGTATAAACACAGATCATAAAGCAGTCGTTGCCACAATAAGAACCATCAGAAGAAGAAAACAAAGAGCAGGAAAATACATGCCATGCGAATCAGTAAACTTAAAAAACCTTAAAGACGAGGCAGTTAGGGAAAATTATGAGAACGAACTAACTGAACTCTTTGTAAAATTACCTACAGAAAGAAAACCAGTGGAAGAAGAATGGGAGATGTTCAAATCAAGCATTTTAAATACTGCAAAAATAACATGCGGAACCACGAAAAAACGCAAAACACGGATAAAGAAAATAACAAGTTGGTGGAACGCAGAAGTAAAGAAAGCGGTAAAAGAAAAAAAGGAAAAATATAAAAAGTGGTTGAAGAGCAAACAGGAATGTGATTACAGAGAATACAGAAAAGCGAGAAGACATGTGAGTAGAATAGTAAAGAGGGAAAAACAAAAAGACTGGGAAGAGTATGGAGAAGCCCTAAATAAAAACTACAAGGAGGCAACTAGAAACTTCTACAAAAAGATAAGTGCAATGCGAACCAGAGGAGAACCCTTTGACCCAACTGAAATAATTAACAGCGAAAATGGAGAACCAATAAGTGAACAAAAACAGATCCTAATAAGATGGAAGCAGTATTTCGAACAACTTTTAAACATCCCATCAGATGTCACAGAAATTCAAGAGACCTACATACATGTCACCGAAGAACTAGAACCAGACATACTAAAAGAAGAAATTATAGAAGCCATCAGATTAGCCCCATTGAACAAATCACCGGGACAGGATGAAATACCAAATGAACTAATTAAAGCAGCAAGAGAAGTAGGAACAGCTTGGCTACATAGACTATTCAACCATGTTTGGGTAAAACAACAGACACCACGAGACTGGAGAAACGCCATAAATATCCCAATTTGAAAAAAAAACAAAAACAAAGGCAGCAAAAGAGATTGCACACAATACAGAGGCATTTCACTGTTGAGTCATACTGGGAAAATATTATGCAAAATTCTTGAAAAAAGATTACGAACTATTTTAGAACCCCAGCAAAGCGAAACGCAGCTTGGATTTAGGAACAACAAAGGATGCATAGACGCCATTTTTTCTCTTAGACAACTTATAGAAAAATCAATCGAATTCAATGAAACACTCTACTTAGCTTTTGTCGACCAAGAAAAGGCATTTGATAGGGTAGATAGAAACAAGCTGTGGGACATCTATAAACAATATGGAGTGAGTACACATCTAACAAACCTATGTAGAAATTTATATAACAACAGTTAATGCATAGTGAGAGCAACTGGAGGACACTCAGAACCCTTCACCATAAGATCTGGAGTACGACAAGGTTGTGTCCTGTCCCCTCTCTTGTTCATAACATATATAGACAACATATGTAAAGAAACCAGCCAAGCAAAGACAGCAAGAATACCGCATGACGAGAACACAGAAGAAGAACCATCTGCAAATCTAACCATTAGAGAACTTCTGTTTGCGGACGACCAAGCACTAATAGCAAAATCAGAAGCTGAATTACAAGACCACATGAATAGTCTAAACGAAATGTGTAGGGAACATAACATGACAATTAGCACAAGCAAAACAGAGGTAATGACTATAACTAAAGAAGAACAAACAGCAACAATTCACCTAAATGAACATCCCTTGAAACAAGTAAAGAACTTCAAGTACCTAGGAAGTATAATATCATCAAATGGCAGATCAGAAGACGAGATCGAAAATAGGTGCAATAAGTAAATCAACTCATTGGACAAATGGCACCAATACTAAAAAACAAACATGTATCAATAACTACTAAGAAAGCACTTTACAACACAATCTTCCTACCAACTCTGTGCTACCAATGCCAAACCTGGACAATGACAGAAAAAGAGAAAAGAAAAATCTCAACAACAGAAATGAGATAAGAGATAAGATTAGAAATGAAGAAATCAGGACTAAAGTGGTGGTTAATGCTGCTGTATATTTTATTAGAAAGCAGCAAGTCAAATGGTTTGGCCATGCAAGTAGGTTACCAGTCAACAGCATGCCACAACAAGCAATGATGTACAGACCAGATGGAAACAGAGGAAAAAGCCGACCACGTAAACTTTGGACGGAGGGAATAGCAGAATCCATGGAAATGTCGACATACGAAGCCCATAACCGGGCACTCTCACGAAGTTTATACTTCACCTGGACACCGCAAGGTACAAGAGGAACATGATGAGATGAGAGATGAGATGAGTAAATTAAAATATTAAATAATATTTAGTAAATTACTGTTTCTCCACTAACAAACCATGACAGTTGGCAGCACGGGAATGAGAAGAAGACGTGTAGAAAATTTCATCGCAATCAGATGTACCGTTCGCAAACAAATAAATAACATACATACACACCTACATACATACATACATACATACATACATACATACATACATACATACATACATACATACATACATACATACATACATACATACATACATACATACATACATACATACATACACACACACACACATACATACATACATACATACATACATACATACAGACAGACAGACAGACAGACAGACAGACAGACAGACAGACAGACAGACAGACATACACACATACATACACATACATACATACATACATACATACATACACACATACATACATACATACATACATACATACATACTGTCGTAGTATTTCCTGGGGTGAGGGAAGCATACTATTACATCTTCATAATGGGATAGATGCACTCTGGGAATACAATAAATCTCAGTCTACAGACCCCGCCAGCCCTTGGATTCCTGTCTCTCTCACTAACAATCGCTGGACAATACCTTTTTCACCTCTCATCCAGAACAGATGACACGACTCTGGTGTCTACACATAATGACTAGATGATATAATGTACAAGAGGATTATCAACAAGGGGAATGTTCATGAGAGAATCCTGGCCACCGCCAGGCGATAGAAGAAATGGCTATCTGGATTAGTCTCAGGCCGTCTCACTCATCACTGTACACTGGGTACGATACCACTAGGTTAAAGAGGTCACTCATCTGAACACGTAGCGTGGAATGTCTCTGCCGAGGTGTAGTCTCAACTGGAATGACTAGCACGTCAATGTGGTGACTCCAAGTTGCGGTGGTACGTGATGACTCCGGACAAACATCCCGGTAGAAGTTCTAAAGGCCTGTCCTTCAAGCTTCACGGGTAAGGCCTGTGCTAGACAACGGTCCTAAGAAGCCACCATAACCTTTAACACAATGTAACAATGTCAAAGTTCTGGAACCAGATGGTGGTCTCTAATGGGATCAGGATGGGTATAACTGGGCCTATAAGCACAGAAAGTTGGCACAGTTCAAGTTGACTCTGTCACTCAAAGTCAGTACTGGTAGCGCGTGACCCGGTAAGGAATGTAACAAGTGTTCCTATTCCTACATGGTAGACTGTTCCCGGAACACCAGGCCATCATGAAATAAAGGGTAATGTAGTTCTTCTCTACCCGTTTGGCTAGTGGGTCACAATGTCAAAATGTTCACAGACAAGAGGACACGATACTCGCCCGTGTGTAGCCATCATAATACTTGGTGGACTGACTGAAGATCATTTAGCGGTTTAGACGGGACTGGACTGTGGCGTCGTGACTTCCCGGCACGTGGTGTGGTGTAGAAGCCTCACTTCACGTCACATAGGTAAGCCAGCCATTTAGCAGCCTTCACCAAGTCATCTTCCTCTGGTCCCGTCACGTAAGTCTCTCCGAAAGTAGAACCTGCCAAAGATAACACCATGTGTGAATATCGTGACACAGATTTACCCCCAGGGGTACACGTTACCTATGTGTACTCAGTATAGGCCGGTGTCGCCATGACCCGGCCGGCAGCCTCACCGACCAGGATCCACTGCCAAAACTGAACTGGGTCTGGGTCCTAACAAGTGCTGGCTGAACCGTCCTCCGTCTCGAACCCGCAAGGGCCTCAACCCAAAAA
>JACEFZ010020702.1:0-13788 GCA_014155875.1 Cepaea nemoralis | reverse complement strand
GATAATGAAGTAAGCCAATATCAGCCTATTAAGAGAGGTGTGAGACAGGGATGTGTAATGTCTCCAGATCTGTTTTCCCTGTACAGTGAAAATATTTTTCAGAAATATTGAAAATATGGAAGGAAATCAACATTGGGGGACGATGCATCAATAACATTAGATATGCATATGATACAGTCTTGATTGCAGACAATGAAACAGGACCTGCAAAATTTAGTAGATGCGGTTGTTACACACAGTGAACAACAAGGGTTATAATTAAATTGTAAAAAGACACAGATTATGGTCGTCACTAGGAAGAACGAAATACCACAGTGTAATATAGAAGCAAATGGGAATATTCTTCAACAAGTGAATAGGTACAATTATCTCGGAACAGTAATAACATCTGATGGGAGATGCCTTGAAGAGATTAGAACAAGAATCGCCATGGCAAAAGTAGCCTTTAGCAAGATGAAAAACATACTGACCAATAAAAAGATGTCAATTGAAACGAGAAAAAGAGTGTTGAGATGCTACACAGAACCTGTACTTTTATATGGATGTGAAGCTTGGACAATGAGCAGCCAGGCTGAAAAACATCTGATGGCTGTAGAAATGTGGTTTCTGAGGAAAATGCAAAGAATACCATGGACAGCCAGAAAGACCAATGAAGAAGTCCTTCAAGAAACAAATGAAGATCGTAAACTGATCAGAAACATTAAACGTAGACAGTCACAATTTTTTGGGCATGTTATGAGAAGAAATGATTTGGAGAACTTGGTGACAACTGGTAAGATCGAGGGGAACAGACCAAGGGGAAGACCTAGAATTAAAGTATCTGGATGGCTTGGCCTTGTGGCATGGTCGAGACAGAAACACGGAACTGATCCACGACTCTGTTGATCGAGTGAGATGGCAGAACATGACCGCCCACGCTTACCGGCATGGCACATGATGGTTGGAGTTTGTCATTGCTTTCTGAACGACCGGCTCCCATACCAACAAGTTAAAATCCAGCACGACACGGTCTGCTGCCAAATCGGTCACCGCCGAGTTTCGAATGTGTGGTAAGCGGCTCACGAATAGCGTTCGCAAGCCTTTAGGCCTTGGAACTGTGGCCTAGTTATGGGAAATGTTATGTGCCTCCCCCCCACCTCGTTTTATGTACATAAGCATAAAGGAATTCGGATACTGTTTTATACCTGAGAATACAAGAACGGGAAAGATATTAACTAGAAAGAAGGAAGTATACGGAAACTATATCAACAGGAACCACACAAACATTCATAATTGCTGACAGACAGGATATGAGTCTGTCACGCGAAGCAAGGATATTCCTAAAGAAGACAAGTGGGCCGCAACGCTCTTATGATTAAACGTTTTCCCAACGTGTTGATTTCTTCTTAAAGAACTCAACATTTTTATTTTACTCGTATGCGTCCTGGTTTACTTTGCTACCCTTTGTCTGTCTTCATGAGCTTGGTTTCCGATATGATAATTAACAGCGTGTACAGCTAGAGACACCACACCTCTGTCCACTCTCTGAAAAATGGCAGCGGAGATTCAATACATCTAATCACTGGGGTGAGTTAGTTAGTTAGTCGATGTTCAAACTTCACGGCAACGGGTCGTCCCCATTATGTTCCATTCTTGTGCCAGTGAATATCACACACAATGCTCCCCACTGTCCAATGTGAAAAGTGGAATAGACAGGAGTCTCGGCAACCCAATAGCCCGCACAGGTACACTGTGCATAATGCCGCCGCCAGAATGCCAACACAAAAGTCCTCAACGGAAACCACAGTTCATCGTCGATGGAGTCGGCAGTCACCAGAAAGACCTCATTGACCCGGGTTTTCTCACATGGCTCGGTCTTTTACTGCGGTGATATAGTCCATATGTTGTATTACGCCCCTTTAACATATTTCTTGGATGACTGTTGGGAGAAGGGTTGAAATTGGGTTGTTCCAAGAACAACTGAGGTGAGACACCATGGAGATAATTAGGGATAGCTATATAACACGAGATCTTTCGTGGATAATGAGGTAGGCAATACGGATAATGATAAGATGATAGTAATGATGCGCATACATATAGCGAGAAGTACAGTTTATTACAGATGCTGCAGTATCAGGATTTTTTTTTTTTAAAGCATATCCTTTTTTACAGGACTTAGCTGTCAACACCAGCATCTTTCAGCTGTATGTTGATCTCTTGGCAAGATTACGCTCAGTAGTTTGCCATTGCTTTCTGAGCGGCCGGCTCACATACCCCGTAAGTTACCGATGCGAATCGAACCACTGCTGATTTGAACTGTCATCACGTTACCTGAAGAGAGTATACGAGATTACGGAGAAAAGTCATAACCTCTAAGCCACGAAGCCGGCAGTATCAGGATTACCCAATCATTATCACGTGGAGTGCTGATAAGCGTGAGCGGTCGTGGTTGGACATCTCAGGCTATGGCTAGAATCTTGGATCAGGTCTGTGGTCTTGTCTCCATTATCCCATATAGCCAAGCCATTCAGGTATTCTCCGTCGCCAAGCTACTGAGTTGAGTGCGTGTAGCGACACTGTGAGCTGTAAATTTCGTGTGGAATACTTTTACATCTGTCCGAGGTTGTTTTTAGTGTGAACTGCATGTTCAGAAAAAAATAGAATGCGGCAAGTCGCTGAACCAACTGGGTTGCCTTATGCAGTAATGTGTGGCTGCTGGTTGTCTAGTAACTACCGCTTTCATCGACGATGAACTGTATTTAGTTTTAGGCTTTTGTGTTGGTATTTTGGCAGCAGCATTATGCATAGTATACCTGTGCTGGCTGTTGGTTTGTCGAGACTCCTGTCTGTTGCACTTTTCACACTGGGGCAGTTAGGAGCACTTTGTGTGATATTCACTGGCACAGGAACGGAGCATAATGGGGCGACCTTTTGCCATGTAGTTGGAACCACGACTAACAGACTAACTGACATTAAAGTATTCATCTCCCTGCCTTCCACGTGCTCTTACCCCACCACATTTGCCTGTTGTTACCCAGTTTTCTAGCTTATTTCTCCTCATATCTTGCTCGAATAAATATCCACTGTCTGCGTCTGTCTATAATCAATTTACGGTTTTCATTTGTTTCATGTAGAAATTTCTCATTGATTTTTCTGGCTGTCCAAAGTATTCTTTGCATTTTCTCCAGAAACCACAGTATACTGTCATTACTTATTTTACAGATAGTCTGCTAATTGTCCGTGTTTCATATGCATATAGCAGTACAGTTTCTACATTGCACTTCAAAACCCCTTTTCTTACTGTAATTGGTGGCTGTTTTATTGGTAAGTATTGTTTCCATCTTGCTGAATGTAGCCTTTGTCATTTCAATTCTTGTACTTGTTCTAATCTCTGCATGGCAACTTCCATTAGATTGTGACTGTTCCGATTTTGTAAACACCCAATGGAGAAATGCGGTAACAAAATAATTTCTTTTGACTTCGAAAGAAGTGGCTGGCCGAGTGGCTAGATTGCTATTTTATTTCGGGAGACTCGGGATCAAATCCTCGGTAATGTGCAGATTGTTTGTTTCTTTCGGGGGCAAATATAAAGCCCTAACCTGCACTAGCCAGACGGCCTTAATGCCTCAGGCTGAAGACCCTCACCCCTGCCCAACACCGCAAGGCTCTATTGATATTAGATGACAGTCTTAGTCTTATGTTGTCGTCAACATCCAGCTCCCCGTCACTGTCTACACACCTACCTAAATCTTTAACTGAGGTCTCAACAAGGGAGTTCGGGATATCATTTGCTTGATTTATTCTCATAACCTTTATATTTCCTCTATGACTTTTCAGACCTGTTATGACCTCTCATCAATAATAGTTAGTTTATCTGACATCCGATTCTTAAGCAAGTGAATAGATACAGTTATCTCGGCACAGTCGTAACATCTGATGGGTTCTGCTTCAATAGATTAGAACAAGAATTGCATTTGCGATGGTAACTTTTTGCAAGATGAAAAACATACTGACCAATAAAAAGATAGCAATTGAAACGAGAAATAGAGTGTTGGAAGTGCTACATAGAACCTATACTTTTGTATGGATGTGAAGTGTGGACAATAAGCTGTCAAGCTGAAAAACAGCTGATGGCTTTTGAAATGTGGTTTCTGAGGAAAATGCAAAGAATACCATGGACAGACAGAGAAACCAATGAACAAGTCCTTCAAGAAACAAATGAAGATCGTAAACTGATTAGTGTCATTAGACGAAGACAGTCAACATTTTTTGGGAATGTTATGAGAAGAAATGAATTGGAGAACTTGGTGACAAATGGCAAGATCGAAGGGAAGAGACAAAGGGGAAGACCGAGAAGTAAATACCTGGATGGCTTGGCCACTTGGCATGGTCGAGACAGGAACATGGAGCTGATCCACGACTCTGGTGATCGAGTGAGATGGCAGAACATGACCGCTCACGCTTATCGGCATGGCACATGATGGATGGATGGACATCCGATTTTCGGTTTCATCGATTTCTTTCAGTTTAGATTGTGGTTATTGTGACATTTGGGGATTTTTTCATATTGTGCTTAATGCCTAATGTCAATTTCGGTTAACCGGTCGCAAGATGGGTGTCATATAGTAAATGACAGGCGCATAGAGCGTGAACTGATGTGCACACACATCAGTGAACAAAAATAGATAGAATAGCACGATGTAGCACGATGTAGCATGATAAACGCTACGTCACTAAGTCACGTTGATTAACAACACGACTGTCACTAGAAGGGCTAACACTCTAGCTTCAGCCTTCAACAAGAGCAGACACACCGCAGCGCTACACGTACACCAGTACAGACGTTCACTAGGACGCTCCAACACCCTCATCGATTGACAACCAGTAGTTCACTCAGACGACCACATATACGATTAGCCAACAACACTCCTCAACCGCAAGACATCGATCTCAGGTGCTGAGCAATTGTAGTACGGCCACTTAGTCTCAAACGCCGACCGACCATGCTGGGAGATCCTGATGGCTTGACTGGCGGTGGACGTTAGCACCAGTCTCCAGGACACACACACCAAGGGGTACGTGGTCACAACACGGACACTGAGGGAGGCGTGATAGTGAGGGTTGTGGCGGGAGTACGCTGCATCCAGTGAAAGGTATTAAAGGCATGAGTGCTGCCGGCTGGATGGTGTGCTTGTCATCCGTGTTATAACATAACCTCCTGATGAAATAAAAATCATCTGATCATCGCTCCACGATGCATTCCTGAGTACATGTCCTTTGCGTTGCTGTGATGGTCTTGGACGCAGAGTGCCGCCCCGCAGGCATTGACGGTTGATCTGGGGATCCTCAAGGTCATCATCATAACCCCTAGGACAATCGAACGATCCAGCTAACACTGACAGAGGTACTCTCTCTACATCACCTCCTGACAATGGGTATGCAGTTTCTTAAAAGCGTTTTAAGGAGTCAGAAGGCCAGAGGACCGACTTCGCTGCACTGGGTTTTATCCCATATGTATCGATCTATTTCCGCAGGCCGGCCTGCCGAAAGTGTCACACAAAGCACCAACTCTTAGCTCCAGCGACGACCCCAGAGGTCTCCGAGAAAATTACACTGGTGATTCGAATGGCGGAGCTCGACTCCGAGCCCACAGCCTCCGGAACGCAAGGCGGGCGGCTTAACTCCTGGCCACGGAGACCCTCCCTCCCCCTCCCCCCCCCCCCAAAAAAAAAAAAAAAAACAAATCGGGAAAAACAAAACAGCGGTGACACCCCAAAATAGCGGAGACATAAAACAAAAGAGCGGAGATAACCAAAAAAGCGGAGAAAAAAAAAAACGGAGACCAAAAAAAAAACAAAAAGAAAGCCGGAGACATAAAAAAAAAGAAAAGAAAGCCGGAGACATAAAAAAAAAGCGGAGACATTTGAAAAGCGTGACTCATCCGTTCTAGATTTGTCCTACACTTGCTTCTCTCTGGGCACTCGGCTGACACCTGTTTACAAAGTATACAGTTCAAAAAAAAAAGAAAAGAAACGCATAGCTGTCGAAGGCACAAACGTAGCCATAATTTTGATATCCAATAACTTTTTAATATAATGAGTTAATTGTTCAAATTGCACACAAGCATACCTTAGGGTTCAGACAATCAATTGACAGTTGTTTTGCATCTGGGTCACGAGAGATTTTTGGCGTACGGCTTTCCCGTGAGTATGGTGTGTGGCCTCCTCTTGCATCGATTATCGACTGGCATCTCCTGGGCATGGATGCGATCAGACGTCTGATGTGGGCCTGTGGGATGGCTGCCGACTCTTCCTGGAGTGCCTGGAACAGATCACGACGATTGGCTGGAGCAACGTCTTGGCGACAAGCACGTCTATGCAGCTCATCCCACAGGTGCTCAATCGGACTCATGTTTGGAGACAGGGATGGCCAGAGAAGGGTGAGAATGTTGTTGACAGTCAGGAACTGCGTGGTCAACCGTGCACAATGGGGTCTGGCATTGTCCTGTTGAAACACTGAACTTTGGGTAGCCAAAAGTGGAAGGACATGGGGTCGAAGAATTTCATTGACGTATCGTGGCGCATTAAATGTGAACCAATTGACTCCTTCCGCTGTAACTGATCATTCCCAACACCATAGCACTTCCACCAACGTGCGGTGGAGCTTCATTACCGCAATTGTGGGCAAAACGTTCATTTCACTCACGGTAGATCCTTCTCCGCTGCAACAAAAAGAAAGATTCGTCACTAAACCAGACACATCTCCATTGGTTGTCTGCTGCCCAAGGACGATGCTGGTTAGCCCAAAGAAATCGATTTTGGCGATGGTGGCGTGTAAGGACAGGTCCACGATAAGGTCGTTGTGCCCGAAGTCCAGCGTCATGAGGTCTATTCCGGAGTTTGATCAGACACATGACGTCCTGCAGGCAATGGCTGGGCAGTTGAGGAAGATGTTGTAAACCTGTCTCTGAGATGACGAAGCCGAATAAAGCGATCAACCGCTGCTATTGCCACTCTGGGTCGTCCACTGCGATGCCGGTCTTCAACTGAGCCAGAGGCTTGGAACCGGTGCCAAAGTCGACTGATGGTACTCTGATGCACGTTTAGATGCCTGGCAACCTGACTTTGACTTTCGCCTGCATACAGTAGGCCAATAGCAATGTTCCTTAAATTTATCGATGGAGGTGCCATAGATGTTTGCTTGAAAATGAACTGAATTGTTTTGTGTAGCGTTATCCTTTTATAGGGTTTCAGTTGCGTAGTCAGTGAATAGTGTTCACCCCAAATATTGTTGCTTTCACGTGCGCGCATCATGAGCTGTGGTAAAAATTTGGTCATAAACACTATTGACCACTGCATTGTAACGATTACAAAAACGAAAGCAATTCAGGTCAACACGTGCATTTGACACTGTAAAGAACATTTGTGGCTGGTTTTTATATACCCTAGCACCAAATTTTACTTACAAACTCATATAGACGCACCCTCGAATAGCTATGCATTTCTTTTTTTGAACAGTATACTTAAACCCAGCGTAGGAACGAACGAACGAACTTTATTTTCAAAGGATCACAAATTGGGCATGCAGGCCCGTCTTACATTCTGAACTTCCAATCACTCATCTTTCATACATCAGTTATGTTTTGTGCATGTTACATTCCTTTGGAAAAAAAAACAACAACCTTGTCAAATGATTGTTGTGATTATAAACAATAAATATTACCATGTTATTAGAAAGACAGGCAGGCAGGTACACACATGCAAAAAAAAAAAAAACACATACATACGTACCTACATACATACATCATTTTCACAAACTCTCAGTTATGCACCCACTAAATAACACACAAATATACACACTTACTCGCATCATATATACACATTCACAACCACACACTCACTAACAAACATTTATTCATGCAAACATACTCTCTCTCTCTCTCTCTCTCTCTCTCTCTCTCTCTCTCTCTCTCTCTCTCTCTCTCTCTCTCTCTCTTTCTCTATCTCTCTCTCTCTCATATACCCTCATTCATATATACAGCATGGCACACACAGACATTCCTTCCCATATATACATAATCGACACATACACACTTTAACGCACGAAATTACTCAAATACACAGTCGTACATCCACACAATCACACACACACACACACACACACACACACACACACACACACACACTCCTTTACGCACATATACACACTCACAATCACACACACACTCTTCCTTACATACACGTATACCCACTCACAATCTCAAACACACTAAATCTTTCACTTCTTCATATTTCTCCTCTCTGTCTCTTTGTGTGTCATTCTCTCTCTCTCTCTCTCTCTCTCTCTCTCTCTCTCTCTCTCTCTCTCTCTCTCTATCTCTCTCTCTCTCTCTCTCTTTCTCTCTCTCTCTCTCCCTCTCTCTCTCTCTCTCTTTCTCTTTCCTCACCTATATATTTTCAATCATACACAAAAACCACCCACGAATGCACACACTCCTACACGCAATCACTCAAACTGTCAAAACTGCCACCCACTGCCTATAGTACCTTTGCGGTAAAGGACAGAAGGGTCTTTTCTTTAGCCTGAGGAATAAAGGCCGCCTGGCTAGTGCAGTCGCCGCGAACTGTGCAGGTTAGAGTTTTCTTTTTGCCCCCGACAGAAAAAAAACAAAACAATACACACATTACCGAGGATTCGAACCTGAGTCTCCCGAAGGAGAACCCGGCATTCTAGACACTCTGCCAGGCGCTCCTCACCACACAATCTAATATAAACTCTCACACTTTCACACTTTCACACACACACACACACACACACACACACAACCACACACACACCACCAAATCTTATATATAAATAAGGATCGTATGTCTGTCTGTATCTATGTATGTATCTATGTATGTCCTTTGTGCGCTCGCGAACGGCCCATCCGATTGAGATGAAATTTTCTACACGCCTTCCTTTCAGTCCAGAGCTGTCAACTGTCATAGTTTTTTAGTGTGAAATCGCCTGCTTACTCAGTATTATTTCATTTTTCATTTTTCATCATAATTTCATATATTTCAGGGGACCTAACTCCGTAAAAGTTATTTCAAGGGGCATAACTTTTCTGTATAACTTATAGTCATATTGTGGCATCGTTTTCAAAGATTTATAAACTCTGTGTCCATAGTTATGTACCGGCATATGAGTTATAATAAATAATGATACAAACTGTAAGGCATTTTCAAAGTTTTCATAAAAATAATGCACAATGCATAACATTGTAACTCATCTTTATTTGCTTAAGAAGTTACTGTAGTCATGCAGGTGATTAGCAAGCGTTTTCATTAAAAATAATGGATGGTGTGTGGAAGGACATTCTTTTAAGTTACTTTTTTTGTTGTATGAATTTAATGAGAACTTATATGACTACTTATGTGAATTAAATGAGATGCTCCCCACCAGGGACTGGGCGAAGCCGGACAGGGTCAGGCAGACAGATAGACAGACAGACAGACAGACAGACAGACAGACAGACAGACAGACAGACAGACAGATAGTCGGTAACGGGAACGGGAACTTATATGACTACTTATATGAATTAAATGAGACGCTCCACACCAGGAGCTGGGCAATGCCGGGCCGGGTCAGACAGACAGACAGACAGACAGACAGACAGACAGACAGACAGACAGACAGACAGACAGACAGACAGACAGACAGTCGGTAACGGGAACGAGAACTTATATGACTACTTATATGAATTAAATGAGATGCTCCCCACCAGTGACTGGGCGAAGCCGGGCAGGGTCAGCTAGTCTTATATATAAATAAGGAGCGTATGTCTGTCTGTATCTATGTATCTATGTATGTCCTTTGTGCGCTCGCGAACGGCCCATCCGATTGAGATGAAATTTTCTACACGCCTTCCTTTCAGTCCAGAGCTGTCAACTGTCATAGTTTTTTAGTGTGAAATCGCCTGCTTACTCAGTATTATTTCATTTTTCATTTTTCATTATAATTGTATATATTTCAGGGGACCTAACTCCGTAAAAGTTATTTCAAGGGGCATAACTTTTCTGTATAACTTATAGTCATATTGTGGCATCGTTTTCAAAGATTTATAAACTCTGTGTCCATAGTTATGTACCGGCATATGAGTTATAATAAATAATGATACAAACTGTAAGGCATTTTCAAAGTTTTCATAAAAATAATGCACAATGCATAACATTGTAACTCATCTTTATTTGCTTAAGAAGTTACTGTAGTCATGCAGGTGATTAGCAAGCGTTTTCATTAAAAATAATGGATGGTGTGTGGAAGGACATTCTTTTAAGTTACTTTTTTTGTTGTATGAATTTAATGAGAACTTATATGACTACTTATGTGAATTAAATGAGATGCTCCCCACCAGGGACTGGGCGAAGCCGGACAGGGTCAGGCAGACAGATAGACAGACAGACAGACAGACAGACAGACAGACAGACAGACAGACAGACAGACAGACAGACAGACAGATAGTCGGTAACGGGAACGGGAACTTATATGACTACTTATATGAATTAAATGAGATGCTCCACACCAGGAGCTGGGCAATGCCGGGCCGGGTCAGACAGACAGACAGACAGACAGACAGACAGACAGACAGACAGACAGACAGACAGTCGGTAACGGGAACGAGAACTTATATGACTACTTATATGAATTAAATGAGATGCTCCCCACCAGGGACTGGGCGAAGCCGGGCCGGGTCAGCTAGTCTAATATAAACTCTCACACTGTCACACACACACACACACACACACACACGCACACACACCACTCAATCTAATATAAACTCTCACACTTTCATACTTTCACACTTTCACACACACACACAACCACACACACACCAATCAATCTAATATAAACTCTCACACTTTCACACTTTCACACACACACAACCACACACAACCACACACACACACCAATCAATCTAATATAAACTCTCACACTTTCACACTTTCACACACACACAACTCAATCTAATATAAACTCTCACACTTTCACACTTTCACACTTTCACACACACACCAATCAATCTAATATAAACTCTCACACTTTCACACTTTCACACACACACAACCACACACACACACCACTCAATCTAATATAAACTCTCACACTTTCATACTTTCACACACACACACACACAACCACACACACACCACTCAATCTAATATAAACTCTCACACTTTCACACACACGCAACCACACACACACACACCACTCAATCTAATATGAACTCTCCCACTTTCACACACACACAACCACACACACACACACACCACTCAATCTAATATGAACTCTCCCACTTTCACACACACACACACACAACCACACACACACACACACCACTCAATCTAATATAAACTCTCACACTTTCACACAACCACACACACACCACTCAATCTAATATAAACTCTCACACTTTCACACACTCACAACCACACACACACACCACTCAATCTAATATGAACTCTCCCACTTTCACACACACACAACCACACACACACACCACTCAATCTAATATAAACTCTCACACTTTCACACTTTCACACTTTCACACACACACAACCCACACACACCACTCAATCTAATATAAACTCTCACACTTTCACACACACACACAACCACACACACACACACCACTCAATCTAATATAAACTCTCACACTTTCACACTTTCACACACACACACACACACACACACAACCCACACACACCACTCAATCTAATATAAACTCTCACACTTTCACACACAAACAACCACACACCAATACCACTCAATCTAATATAACCTCTCACACTTTCACACTTTCACACTTTCACACTTTCACACACACAACCACACACACCACTCATTCTAATATAAACTCTCACACTTTCACACTTTCACACACACAACCACACACAAACCATTCAATCTAATATAAACTCTCACACTTTCACACTTTCACACTTTCACACACACAAACACACAGACAGACAGACAGACAGACACACACACGCACATTGTCAACTGCCATGAGCAACTTTCTCTCTCACACACACACACACACACACACACACACACACACACACACACACACACACACACACACACACACACACACAACACACACTGACAACTTCCATGAGCATCTTTCACACACACACACGCACACTGTCAACTGCCATGAGCAACTTTCACACACACACACACACACACACACACACACACACACACACACACACACACACACACACACACACACACACACATAACCACACACGCACACTGACAACTTACATGAACAACATTCACACACACACAAACACTGACAACTTCCATGAACAACTTTCACACACACACACACACACACACACACACACACACACACACACACACACACACACACACACACACACACACACACCATCCACAAGTAGCCTGACCATGGAAGTCATGGCAGTAAGTAAAGCAATAACATGGCTCGAGACACAGACATTCACTAGGGCTTGTTTCCTTAGCGACTCAATGAACATGATCAAGAGGATAGAGGAGGGGTTGATCCGAAGAGAATGGCTGCTGCCTCTGAAGCGGTCTCGGCTGGCAAAGATTAGTTTCATCTTCGTGCCAGGTCATGCGGGAGTACAAGGAAATGAGCGGGCTGACAAGCTCGCAGGTGAGGCTACTGTGGAGGGCGGACGCGCCATGGACCAGGCTGACATTCTGAATGCTCTACGAGAAGTGAGACTTTTGCGAGAACCAAGTGATGACTGTGAATCTACAACAATAGCCAGACTGCAGGAGCAGCAAATTAAAAGAGGGGTGGCCAAACAAGAACACTACGCAGGAAGCCAAAGAAGATTGATAAACCAACACAGAACTGGCGTCGTTAGCCGCTACACGCTGCGGGATTTGCTGAGGAGGGGATCCGAGCACTTATGGACTGAATGGTTCGATGTGCAACGAGGATGATCTGTCGACTAACTAACTAACTAATGAAAACCGTTTCTAATCACCTGCATGACTGTAGATAACTTCGTAAGCATAAAAGATTGAGTTACAATGTTATGCATTATGCATTATTTTTATGAAAACTTTGAAAATGCCTTAAAGATTGTATCATTATTTATTATAACGCATACGCCGGTACATAACTATAGACAAAGAGTTTATAAATCTTTGAAAACGATGCAACAATATGACTATAGGTTATACAGCAATGTTATTTAAAGTTATGCCCCTTGAAATAACTTTTCTAGAGTTAAGTTTGACTGTAGAAAACTTCGTAAGCATAAAAAGATGAGTTACAATGTTATGCATTATGCATTATTTTTATGAAAACTTTGAAAATGCCTTAAAGATTGTATCACTATTTATTAAAAACGCATACGCCGGTACATAACTATAGACAAAGAGTTCATAATTTTGAAAACGAGTGCAACAATATGACTATAGGTTATACAGCAATGTTATTAAAAGTTATGCCCCTTGAAATAACTTTTCTAGAGTTAAGTCCCCTCGCTGTATATAAATGACAATGTAAAATGAAAAATTAAATAATATTAAGTAAGCAGCCGATTTCACACTAAAAAAAATATCACAGTTGGCTGCGCTGGAATGAAAGGAAGACGTGTAGAAAATTTCATCTCAATCGGATGGGCCGTTCGCGAACGCATAAAGGCACGATTTCATAGAAATAATGGATGTGTGTGGAAGGACATTCTTTTAAGTACTTTATTTTGTTGTATGAATTAATGAGACGCTACCCGCCAGGAGCTGGCGAAGGGCCCCTTT
>JACEFZ010020701.1:0-7500 GCA_014155875.1 Cepaea nemoralis | reverse complement strand
AACTTCCTCCTGGAATGTCAAGCATTCTTTTCCCACATTGTTGAAGAACATTTCGATCCAAAATAGGCCTTACCAGCCATCTTAGAACTCACGGCTCTAAACTTTCAAGCCCACTGAATAAAAGGAATGGTTATCATCATTCTTGATGGACAAATACCACATGGAATTAACGAGAGCAGCATAAAACACAAAAATGGAATGATTATGAAGTTTCACAACTAATCCATAAGTTGGCGCTGATGAAGATGAGGACGGAGCATTCACGGGCATGTCCTGAGTGCTGTCATGTCGGCTCTTGACTCAACTCAACTCAACTCAACTTAACTCAACTCAACTCAACTTAGCTCCATGGATTGATGATGGTGATGTACATATATTTAACTGTGTAAAAATAAATCAAAAATATGCATCTTTCTGTTTCTATTTGAGCAAATCATCATTTCCAAGGCAAGGAACTGGTCACCAAAACTCATTAAATCGTTGGCTAGAGTTTGTGAAGGCCTTACGTTTCCCACCACAGTTAAAGTCTCCATCTTTTGCATACATACCCAATGTCAATTAAGTAGATTGAAAAGGGACAAATCAAATGAAAGATGACATTTGAGACAGGTTGAAGAACGACCAATCAAATGACATATGACAACTGAGACATGTTGGAGAAGGACTAATCAAATAACAGATGACATTTGAGACAGGTTGAAGAAGGACCAATCAAATGACATATGACAACTGAGACATGTTGGAGAAGGACTAATCAAATAACAGATGACATTTGAGACAGGTTGAAGAACGACCAATCAAATGACATATGACAACTGAGACATGTTGGAGAAGGACTAATCAAATAACAGATGACATTTGAGACAGGTTGAAGAAGGACCAATCAAATGATATTTGACATCTACGATGCTTCCGCGGAGTCACACATGAAAATACAAACTGTCTCTGCATCAAGTAGTTTACTTTTTTTTTAAAGTTAGCTGCCTGGCCTTTGAAAGGAGGTGGCAATCAACCACAACATTAATTGACTGTGATTTACTAGGTATGTTTAGTTCAGTAATGTACTGAATCCCCTCCGTCGTTTGTTCAAACCTCTGACTCCGTATATCGGAGAATTATGAAACCGCTAGTCTCACTATCCCAGGATGCCAGGTAATTAAAGTGACTCAAATCTAGACTCGTCTCCAAGTCACGACACTGAAGTAAATGTTGCCAGATTGCAATTTATAAATAACTTGTGCAAGTAATATTGTAGTTGAATCCACATTTATTGACTCCTTGAGTTGAACAAGTTGCGGTAAGTACAATAGGAAATCACAGCAGCTAGGTATGCGTAGCTCCAGCAAACAAGTATATATATATATTAACTGTTTGCACACCTTCAGCTCCACAGTTTCTTATTTGGCACCTTTCACAACTGAACTGAACTTCTTCACCGCCGTTCTAACAACGAAGAATTTGTGTTTTAATATTATTAAATTGTTTAATTTCACGTTTTGTTAGATCTTAGTTAGTTAGTTAGTTATTTGACAGATCATCCTTATTGCACATCGAACCATTCAGTCCATAAGAGCTCGGATCCCCTCCTCAGCAAATCCTGCAGCGTGTAGTGGCTCATGACACCAGTTCTGTGTTGGTTTATTTATCTTCTTTGGCTTCCTGCATAGTGTTCTTGTTTGGCCACATATCTTTTAACTTGATGTTCTGACCATGGATGTACCAGATGTACTCGTAGATTAACAATTATCACTTGGTTTTCGCAAACAACTTACTGCTCGTAGAGCATTCAGCATATAAGCCTGATCGATGGCTCGTCCGCCCTCCACGATAGCCTTTCCTGCAAGCCTGTCAACCTGCTCATTTCTGTGTACACCTACATGCCCTGGCATGAAAATGACACTAATCTTTGCCAGCCCTGACTGCTCCAGAGACAACAACCACTGTCTTTGGACTCTTCTCTTTAGATCTGTTTGTGTTGTTCTGTTCCTGATGAAAATTAGTACAATCGAAACGTTGTTCGTTGTGTCATAGTAACTTTTTTCCACAGGAGTTACACATACCTGTTTGTATTTCCTATTGTTACATCCTGCTGCTGCCGTGACTTCTCTTGTCTACTACAGAAAGCAAAAGTAAACATTCTGAAGCATGAATCTTTCCTGTGGCAACATGCTGATGTGGGTCATGAACCACAATAAGATCACTAAAGAAGAAAATCAGGGCTTTTGAAACTTAAATGCTTCAGAAAAATTCTTAGCATGTCACAGATCACGGACAGAAGAATACTGACATTCTAGCAGAACTGAATATGGAAAACACCTGGCTCATAGACAGTATCATACCACTGACATAGACAGTGTCATACCTCTGACATAGACAGTGTCATACCTCTGACATAGACAGTGTCATACATAACCTCTGACATAGACAGTGTCATACCTCTGACATAGACAGTGTCATGCCTCTGACATAGACAGTGTCATACCTCTGACATAGACAGCGCGTCATGCCTCTGACATAGACAGTGTCATACCTCTGACATAGACAGCGTCATACCTCTGACATAGACGGCGTCATGCCTCTGACATAGACAGTATCATACCTCTGACATAGACAGTATCATACCACTGACATAGACAGTGTCATACCTCTGACATAGACAGTGTCATACCTCTGACATAGACAGTGTCATACCTCTGACATAGACAGTATCATACCACTGACATAGACAGTGTCATACCTCTGACATAGACAGCGTCATACCTCTGACATAGACAGTATCATACCACTGACATAGACAGTGTCATACCTCTGACATAGACATCGTCATACCTCTGACATAGACAGTGCCATACCTCTGACATAGACGGCGTCATGCCTCTGACATAGACAGTATCATACCTCTGACATAGAAAGTATCATACCACTGACATAGACAGTGTCATACCTCTGACATAGACAGTGTCATGCCTCTGACATAGACAGTGTCATACCTCTGACATAGACAGTGTCATACCTCTGACATAGACGGCGTCATGCCTCTGACATAGACAGTATCATACCTCTGACATAGACAGTATCATACCACTGACATAGACAGTGTCATACCTCTGACATAGACAGTATCATACCTCTGATATAGACAGTATCATACCACTGACATAGACAGTGTCATAACTCTGACATAGACAGTATCATACCACTGACATAGACAGTATCATACCTCTGACATAGACAGTGTCATACCTATGACATAGACAGTATCATACCTCTGACATAGACAGTGTCATACCTCTGACATAGACAGTGTCATACCTCTGACATAGACGGCGTCATGCCTCTGACATAGACAGTATCATACCTCTGACATAGACAGTGTCATACCTCTGACATAGACAGTGTCATACCTCTGACATAGACAGTGTCATACCTCTGACATAGACGGCGTCATGCCTCTGACATAGACAGTATCATACCACTGACATAGACAGTATCATACCTCTGACATAGACAGTGTCATGCCTCTGACATAGACAGTGTCATACCTCTGACATAGACAGTGTCATACCTCTGACATAGACAGTGTCATACCTCTGACATAGACGGCGTCATGCCTCTGACATAGACAGTATCATACCACTGACATAGACAGTATCATACCTCTGACATAGACAGTGTCATACCTCTGACATAGACAGTGTCATGCCTCTGACATAGACAGTGTCATACCTCTGACACTGAAATATTTTGGCAATATTAATTGACTAAGTGTCATGGGATAATTTATTATCTTAAGCAATTTCCCGCATCTGCCATGATTTATATATCACCAAAATGTTGTCATTGCGTTAACTGGGTGTTTGTACTGTCTTACTACACTTTGTAGTAGAACAAATTTGAAAAATGAAGCACATGATGTAATCAAAACATGTGCTAAAAAATTCATTAAATTAGTTTCAACAGTCACTGCTATGGTCTAATGCTGTATTTGCGGAAGCATGGGGACTGTGGAGCATATTTTTCATGACATCATGTACTTCATTTTTCAAATTTATTCTAAATACAAAGTGTAGTGAGACTTTATAAATACCTGGTATTTAGCCAAATGTTGTTATTGCGTTATAATACAACATGTCTGCTACCATGTTAACAACTTTGAAGCATGGGGACTGTGGAGCATATTTTTCATGACATCATGTACTTCATTTTTCAAATTTATTCTAAATACAAAGTGTAGTGAGACTTTATAAATACCTGGTATTTAGCCAAAATGTTGTTATTGCGTTAAAATACAACATGTCTGCTACCATGTTAACAACTTTGAAGTAATAACTGTGACTCACCCCTACTTCTCATTTTCCACCATCCATCTTTGTTTGATTCATACCTACTTTCAGTTTTGCCCAAACCTATTTTCTGTTTGTCATAGAATCTGTTAAATTCCAGAGTGGTTTAGAAAGAGAGGTGATAGATGACATAGCTCCCAGGAGAAGAGGCTGGGGTTCATCAACACAAAAGAGAAAACAACAGTGAAGACATCTTGGGCATGGAAATACACGAGGTAGTGGAACTGACAAGGGACCAGGAGTCTTTCTGGTGGACCATGATGGGAGCAGCGTTCTACCACATTATGATGATGAGGAGGTTGCTTAGTTCCAGCAGTTTAAAATACTTATTGAAAGCTCTGCAATAACGTTTTGACATTCTTCGAGAGAATGAACACACAGATCTGTGTTTCTACATCACTCCTAAGATCTTACTCTCCAGGTTTATGAAAACGTCATGTACAGACATCATCCGAGCGAATGAAGACATCAATCTGTATGTCCACATCACCTATGAGACTTGACTCTCCAACGTAACACAAGGTAACAGCAGACATCAATCTGTATGTCCACATCACCTATGAGACTTGACTCTCCAACGTAACACAAGGTAACAGCCGGCACGTAGAACCACAAAGAAGCCACACAGAACAATGAAGTCGATGTAAAATTTGGCATTTTCCACGTCCATTGTCTTCAAGACATCTGTGCCAAGGCGAAAGATGCAATGGCTTTCATCACAGTCGAGCTCTCCACGATTCTGGCCGTAGATGGCTTGCAGAGCACCCTCAAATGAGTATCTGACATGGATAACAATATAATACATTGTTACATTATTTAGTAATTGAAAGTCTTCTACATCATATTAATCATCAACATCTTCGTCAATTCTGTTGTTGTATATTATGCTGCCTTATACATGACTGACTGGCACCTTGCCGTTTTGACAGACAACAGTTAGTAAAACGGAGTTATACCTCTCCATAACACAAAGCCTGGTCTCAATGTAGAGACCATGTGTTGCCCATGCAGCATAATCCCGCTCTCAACCTGCCAAGTTTACTCCAGAGGAAAGGTAACAACAATTAGTCTGGAACAAGATAAGTTGCAGAAGCATCATCCATCCTCCTCATGTGTCCTATCCATCTAAGTCTATGAAGACAGCATGGAACAAATCATCACACAACCAGATCTTTCCAATACTTCAGTATTTGTGATTTAGTTTAGTTTAGTTTAGTCGATGGATCAACGTCACGGCTCATAGGTGTAATCCATAAGTGCTCCGTTCTCTTCCTAACTCAAACCTGGAGAAACTCAGCTCAGTGCACGAACTCAGTAGCACCAGCGAGGATCCTGAAATACTTTGGTTAGATTTTTAACTCAAAATTTGCCTGTGCAGCGCCGTTAGGATACTCTTTTTCAATTTCCAACTGCCAAGGGATTGATTACGTGCGCAACAATACACACGGGCATTCGATCTCACTGCCCAGAGGCCAGGGATAATGTTATTACTAGAAGTCCACGTGAAAAAAAAATCCTGGTCCTCACCAGGGCTTGAACCCGGGATCTCCAGCACTCGAGGCTGGACACCATACCTCGAGACCACGCCGCCCCCTAGGTGATTGCGATTTTGTCTTGCCACTTAATACCAAGAATTCTTCGCAGACACCGCATATGAAAGCTGTTGAAACGTTTCTCTTGGTGTGAGTAAGTTCACCAGGTCTCACTGCCATAAAGAAGAGTACTAAGGACACAGGCTTGGTAGACGACGACTTTTGTTTTGGCAGTAAGCTTCCTGTTCTCCCAGACTCTTTTTTGTTAAGATGTTCATTGTTGTTGCTGCCTTACCTATCCTGATGTTGATTTCCTGATCTAGGGATAATTATTTACCTCTGATCCTGGATATGTAAAATGGTCTAATATCTCTAGTTCGGAGTTGTCAATAAAGATCGATGGTACCCCATGTGCATCTTGTGAAACCCTGTCTTCTTTTTGTTAATTGTTACACCAAATATCACACACACACACATGCACGCACGCATGCACACACACACACACACACACACACACACACACACACAACAGTCAAAGAGATTAACATAGTTGACTGTACCTTGTATATGAGATATAGCTTAACCACTGGAGGTAGATGGGTATATTGCCACAGTGGACGAAGAATCCACTGAACAAGATCACAGGAATTCCAGTCACAGGACCCAAGAACACAGCAACCTGAAAGTAAATTTGACTGCAAACTTGGGGAAAACCTGGTCACAAATCTCTGAAATAATTATTTGTCGTTTCTTTGTATTGGAATATATAACAGGATGTTTGCAAAGTCTCACTACACTTTGTATGTAGAACAAATTTGTAAAATGAAGTACATGAAGCAGAAAATGAAGCAATATGCAGCAAATGGCTGTTGTCTGCTGGAGTTTAGTTTAGTTTTGTGTAGTTTAGTCAATGGATCAACATTACGGCACACAGGTGTAACCCATAATAAGTGCTGGGTTCTCCTAACTCAAGCCTGAGTCCGGAGAATCTCTCTTTGCACTCCAAAAACAATGGTGTTATCAACGGAAGAAAGAATTTTTCAATTTTGTTCTACATGTAAAGTGTAGTGATACTTTACAAACACTCTATATATAAATATCCAGAGGAGAAATGTGGTAAATTCATATCTCTACTTCTATTCTCTACTTTTATTCTCTACTTCTATTCTGTACTTGTATTTTCTACTTATATTCTCTACTTCTAATCTCTACTTCTATTTTCTACTTATATTCTCTACTTCTATTCTCTACTTTTATTCTCTACTTAGCCACCAACCAGAGGCTCTAGTTGGTAGTCATTACATACCCATGAGACATCATCAGTACCCATTTCATTGTAATCCAGAATGGTTGCACCTCACACGGTATAGCCCAGCTACACTTCATCAAGCACTTATAATGTCGCTATACCAACAACCAACACAACCTGGTATTTACTAGCAACTTAGCACAAAGCTACACCGGATCTCGGTACAAGAAAGAGCCTCTCCTAGAACGTTTATCTGCATATTTGGTTATAACTTGATCTAGTAACGTATTAGGTTATAAGTTATTACAAACATTGACTGGTTTTGACTTTATATTAATTGATAGTACTTAGCTGTATAGCTTTTATAATAACTCTA
>JACEFZ010020700.1:0-10296 GCA_014155875.1 Cepaea nemoralis | reverse complement strand
TGACTTTAATTGTACTTTTGGGCAAGATCTGTTTCTCTGATATTGCCATTACTTCCGTCTTCTTACTATTCAATCTGAAGAAATAATTTTGTTCCACTGTCTATTACCACTGTATCAATCATTTTATGTAGTTTCGTCTAACACACTATCAAGACGGTGACATCATATTTAAAAAAATAGCTTTATACTTTTTAAAGTTGTTTATACTAAATCAACCGACTGGCCTTGTTTCTACAAGCATTTTGCTTACTGTATACAAATATAGTTTGTTGCATATCCTTTACAGGATGTCAGTCAACCCCAGCATTTTTTGGTTGTTTGTGATTTCTTGGAAAGTTTGTTTGCCATTACTTACTATATAGTTAAATCAAATTATGGGATAGTACCCTTTCTTGTCTGATCCCTTTCTTGATATGCTACAATATTTCTAAACGTTTGTTAGTTGTTTAGAGAAGTGATTTTTTTGAGTGACTAATCTTGAACTTACTTCTTGTGTATCAAATAAATAAGTGTATATCAGACTATTGCACAGAAGTGATTTTTTGGAGCGACTAATCTAGAACTTACTTCACACTTCAGGTGTATATCAGACTACTGTTATAGAGAAGTGATTTTCTGAAATATACAATAACCTAGAACTTACTTCTTGTGTATCACACACGTGAAGTGTGTATCACTCTCTCCAATGTAATACAACACACTGGTCTCATTATGCAACACAGGATTCTGCATCTTTGTTCTCCCTCCTGTAAGTACAAATGAAGTTTAATAAGAAAATGAACAACATAAAAACTATTTAAAACAACACTTATGTACATATGTCAACGATGTGTTGCCCAGGCCTATAAGGGAAACAAAGAATAATAACACAGTAACCTGCCATGCACGTCATAAGTGGCAATTAAGCAGGGTTGGCTGTCTCATCTTGTAGAACATTTTAGCTGCAAAATTCACTGAATCATGAACAAGTCTACAAAGGACATGGCATAAGTTGGTTGATGGCCAATGCTGCACTGTGAGATGACAGGTGGAAGAAAAAGATATGTGCATATTTGTAAACACAATGCACAAACATGCATACACGAACGAAGATGCCATTGCATTCAGTACAACCTATATCTCACTTAGCGAGATGACAAAAGCAGTCGTCGAACACCTGTCAGACCCTGCTCAGTGTAGTTCCCTATTAAGCTAATGCACCTTGTGCAATTATAAAAGAAGACTGTATACAGTGCCTATTATAAAAGGGGATTTTATACAGTTTGCCTATTATAAACAGGAATTGTATGCAGTTTTCCTATTATAAACGGGAATTGTATACAGAATGCCTATTATAAACAGGAAATGTATACAGTTTGCTTATTATAAAAGGGGATTGTATACAGCTTGCCTATTATAACAGGGGATTGTATACAGCTTGCCTATTATAAAAGGGGATTGTATACAGTCTGTCTATTATATAAGGGAATTGTATACAATTTGCTTACTATAAAAGCGAAGTGTATACAGTTTGCCTATTATAAAAGGGAAGTGTATACAGCTTGCCTATTATAAAAGGGGATTGTATACAGTTTGGCAATAATAAAAGGGGATTATATCAAATCTGCCTATTACGAGGATAAGTTAATAAGTAAGAAACAAATGGCTGTAGAAAAAGGAGTACCTGGCAATTATAACAGGATTTGTGCGTTACTTGGCTACTGTGACATAATTTGACTGCAACTGGTACCATTAATATTGGGAGACATCAATGGCTGTTGAAGATGAAGACGGAGCTTTGTATGGGAATGTCACGAGTACTGTGATGTTGATTCTTGTCTCAACTTAATGCATAAAATAATATTATAAAAGTACATAGCAGATTGCTGGCAATTATAACAGGGGTCGTGGGTTACTTAGCTACAATAAAAAGGGGTCACAATCCAGAGAAACACTGATACAGAATGATGCCGGAAAGCTAGAATGTTTAGGTAGCGAGTCAACGATCAACATGCAGTAATCTGCCTGGGAAAGATAAGTTACCACTGTTAACTGACCTTGAGGTGTTGAAACTGGCAGCTGTACCTGTCTGGTACTGTACGCTGGGGTCCTGGCAATTGCACGTGCACCTGGCGAAGCTCGAGGAGAAATGTCACGGTTCATGTATGGACTTCTCTAAAATAAAAACAAGTTTGATAATGGAAACGTTAGATGATAACATTACAAATGTTGCACTATCTACATTGTTATGTGAACTGAGCTGTCAACTCGGCCGAAAGGAAAAGAGTCGTCTAACTCTGACTTCAGACTCACTGATGGTGGAAGAGTCGTCTAACTCTGACTTCAGACTCACTGATGGTGGGGTGGTGGGACCGTTCCCTATCGTCATTATGTGCCATGCCGGTAAGCATGAGCGGTCATGTCTCGCCATCTCACTCGATCAACAGAGTCGTGGATCAGCTCAGTGTTTCTGGTGGGGAGATGTGTGTTTGGCTGGGTGGTTGGATGTATGTGGGTGGGGGAGGATATGTGGGTGGGTGATTGTTGGTGGGTAATGGGACGGGTGGAGGATATGTGAGTGGGTGGGGAGATGTGTGTGGGTGGGGGATGTGTGGGTTGGGAAATGTATGTATGCTTGGGGTGTGGGTGGATGGGATGTGTGGGTGGGGAGATGTGTAGGTGTGGGGATGTGGTGGATGGGTGGGGACATGTATGTGTGCCTGGGGTGTGTGTGTGTGAATGGGGGATGTGTGGGTGGGTCGTGGATGTGTCTCATAACATGGTAATAAGCATTGTTTATGTTTACAAAATTCATTTGACAATGTTTTTCCTATGCACTATTGATGAACGAAAGATGAGTGATTGGAAGGACCAAATGTAATACGGGCCTGCGTGCCCAATTTGTTACCCTTTGAAAATAAAGTCCGTTCGTTCGTTCTCTGTTCATGGTATTCTTTGCATTTTCCTCAGAAACCACATTTCCACAGCCATCAGATGTTTTCCAGCCTGTTTGCTCATTGTCCACACTTCAACACTCTTTTTTTCTCGTTGTAAATGACATCTTTTTATTGTATATCCCTACACTGGCCATTTTCACTTAAGTGTTGACTTCTCATACAGAAAGCAATAGCAAACTACTGAACATAAAAGTGCTTAGAAAATCTACCTGGGGTTGATTGCAACATCCTGCAAAGGGACATGCAACGCGCACTGCGCCTATGTGTTACCGGCATCCATATGGGAAGCAAAGTATAGTAACAATTGCTTGCGTTGTAGGTCATGTTGCCGGCCCATTTATTTTATAATCGATTTTTTAATTCGTTGTGCCGTAATAATCTTAATTTTATTTTATTATTTTTTCAATATCAATGCTGATTTGTTCCCCTGTGATTTACGTTTGCCGTAAATCTTCCCATGTCTTCATAAGCATGGACTGGCAACAACAACTGCTGCTGCAGCATCTGATACATGAGAGAAGACTGCAGCTCTACAAATGTCTAATGACACAACACTCCGTGGAAAACAACAACAGAACAAGATTTATATGGGAGCAGAAGACACAAGATCAGAAGTGATGACCTCATGAGGCAGGTGGGCGCAATGTCTGCAATAGATTTTATGAAAGGACAACATGTGGAACGATTTGGTCATATATCATCATTTGCCTAGGCCAAATAACACAGGCATTCTTGCAACGCCACATTGTGTGGTGTCTGTTTACAATGTAGATTAAATATTTGCACACTTGTTATGTTGGTTGTGCTGTGTCCGTTCACAGCGTAGATGCTAAATTTGTTTATGTTGACTGTGTTATCATGACAGTTGCACATTGTTTATGTTGGTTGTGCTGTGTCCGTTCACAGCATAGATGAAACAGCTGGTCGAGAGCATTGCAGAAAGCACAAACTTTGTAGCTCCACCGATGAACCCAAGAGCCTCCGGAAAATTGCACTCATGGTCTGAATGACTCAGTCTAGAGAATGAACAGAGCGTAATGCTTAACTGGCCACAATGTAGACACCCCTCCCCCTGAGTCAAGGACTTGACATACCCCAACTGATTTCCTCTTCACACACTTTATTAACTCAAATAGATTATCATAGTAGCATACAAGAGAAGTGAACTATAGCTTCCTGTAGGAGTACACTGACTGGGAAATGAGTTGATCATAAAAGAACACAACTATGAACTCGATGTATGCTTTAACTCGGGTTAAAAGAAGCTCCAGTCTTGAGCTAAATGACATTGATATTCTCATGTGATTGCCAACATTACCATAGCACTTATCTGTCTTGTGCATCTCAAACCATCCCCCTTTGGAATTTCATAACATTAACAAATATTCTCCCTCAGGGCATGGAGTATGCTAACAATGACATACCAAAGACCTGTGGAGGAAATATTCCAAGGCTTGCTCCCAACCAGCCTGCACGTGTTGCTCTGAATCACTGTCTGGTTATATACTAATATGCTCCCCACAGATGTGAAGTTCCAGCACCCGTCTTGCACACCCCTGCTGGTTTCTGAGTTTTTAGAGGGGAAGGAAGACTCTGTAACACAACCCCAATGGAAATGACACATAATTAGAAACCCAGACTAAACCAACCTCAGTCTGATCAATGCAAGCCATACCTAGAGTTTGGATGACCTGGATGCTACTACATTGAAATAAGGATGGTTCCAAATTGCTGTATGTAGCCGGGGCGCAGTGTTGGGGTGAGCGCCCAACATTGCTTAAATACCCCAATGGCTCGTGAATACATAACCTCTGCAGCAAAAGTCCAACTCCTGGCCTTCACGTGGCGGAACTGTTTTAACTAACAGGAGAAGGGGCGACGGCGAGTATCTGGCGCCGGAAAATAACCAGTGTGCTCTAGATGTGTATACACATACATGCATGTGCAGACACATGTGTGCGTGTGTACACATCTAAACTCGAGTGAGACCACAGTCTGCTCTAGCAAAGGAAAGGTGCTGAAGACGGAGGCAACCAGCCAGGAGGCGCACCACAGAAATCAGGATGCCATGCAATTACGCAAAATGGAATATGTCGACTGCTGCTAAACGTTATGGTGCTCGCCCTGCTTTGGACCCCCAGGCAGGTGCAGTGCCGGGCCCTATGTCTCAAAAGGGTCCAACCCCAACTACTGGAGGTCCTTCTCAGATGTCCTGTGGAGCCAGGGGACATGAGAATAGAACAACTGGCCATACTAAACTAAGACTTAAAATAATGCACTGGAATGCGGAGGGAGTCAGCAACAAAAAAGTAGAATTAGAAAACATCCTGGACAAAGAAAAAGTAAGCATATGTTGCTTGCAAGAAACTCACCTCAACCAAAATATAGCCTTCAAAATCAGAGGCTACCAGTGTTACCGATCTGACCGAAAGGACAGGCGAAAAGGTGGGATACTTACCCTTGTAAAAAATAACATCACTGCTTCCCAAATCGAAGTCTATATGGAAGGGGCTGAGTATCAGACACTTAAACTTAAAACAGGCTATACAGACCTACATCTGATCAATTACTACTGGCCAAGTGACCGTCCACAGGCACTGGACACACTACCATTAACAGAAAAAATGATTGTGTGCGGCGATTTCAACAGCCACTCGCAGAGTTGGGGCTATGATCACATGGACCAGAGAGGAGAGAGACTGGAAGACTGGCAGGATGAGAATAGATTCATCTTGGTTAACAAGCCGTCCGACCCACATACTTTCTACTCGAGATCATGGCACTCTACAACTACACCTGACCTGGCTTTTCATTCACCAGACCTGGAGTGGAACATTACACAAATTGTTGGGAAACAACTAGGTGGCAGTGACCATCGACCAGTCTTTCTAACTGTAGAAAATGAGCTTGTAAGTGAAAGCAGCACCCTCTCGAGGTGGAACTACAAGAAAGCAGACTGGGCAGTGTACAAGCATCGCACCAGCATACTGGTTAGAAACCTGAACACTGAGAAAGACATAAATAAAGTAGTTGAAGAGTTTGGGAAATGCATACTACAGGCAGCGCGAGAAACAGTACCAAGAGGAGCCCGTAAACAATATAAACCCTACTGGAGTAGTGAACTGGAACAGTTGCATAATGATGTGGAAGTATGTAGAAAGCAAGCAGAGGCCACACCCAGCCAAGAGCACCACAATAAATTCCAGAGTCTCTGAACTTTGAAAGAGACACAAGGAAATTGTGGAAGCTAATAAAACAACTTAACGATGAGGGCACAGGGAGAAACTCAAAAATTGCACTACATAAAGATGGAAACATCTTAACAAGAAAGCAAGCAGCTGACCATTTTGCGGACTCATTCGCACAAGATAACAATATCAAAATTAGTCCAGAGAAACAACAAGAGATTCGAGAGAAACGGCAACATACAGGACAGAAGGAAATAGTACATGAGGTTCTGGAGGCACCTATCACAATCAGCGAAACTGGAGCTAGCCATATCAAACTGAAAATGAGAAAGTCACCAGGAGCTGATGGTATCTCCAATGAAATGATCAGGAACCTAGGAACAGAGGCCAAAGCAAAGCTGTTGCAGATCTTCAATAACAGTTGGACCTTAGGCAGTGTTCCACAAGCCTGGAGAGAAGCAATCATGATACCCCTCCTAAAATCAGGGAAAGATAGTTCCATTGCCTCTAGCTACAGACCAATTAGCCTCACCAGCTGTCTCTGCAAAACACTGGAGCGCATCATCAATCACAGACTGCAGTGGTACATTGAAAGTAAAAACATCCTTGTGCCACAGCAGGCTGGCTTTAGGCAGTGCTACTCTTACGGAAGATCAGACAACCTACCTCTCTCAAGAAATTGAGGATGCATTCCAAGAGAAGAAGCTGGTGCTTGCGGCATGGATAGATATGAAGAAAGCCTTTGACAAAGTCTGGAAAGAAGGTCTGATGAATAAACTGAGAAACTGCAAAGTCAATGGAAGAATGTACAAATGGGTGAAAGCATACTTGCACAACAGAAGAGCCCGAGTACAGATAGACAGGACTAAAGAGCAAGAAAGTACTACTGCGTCACGGAGTTCCCCAGGGCGGAGTATTGTCCCCCACACTCTTTCTAATCTTCATCAATGATCTCGTTGCTAATCTACCGCATGGAATTAAAGCCGCAATGTATGCCGATGACCTGGTTCTATGGAGCACAAATGAACATGCATCAGTGGCCACCAGATTACTACAAAGAGCTGTAGATACATTTGTTGCATGGGCAAATAGATGGTGTGTCAGTATAAACACTGACAAGTGCAGCACCACCCTATTTACCCTCTCTCCAAAACAAAAGGCAGGGACCATCCAGATAAATGGAACACCCCTACGAGAAGATAAAGAACCAACATACCTTGGAGTACCATTTGATGGCAGGCTGACATGGAGAAAGCACATTAACAAAGCAGTAGCAAAAGCCAGAAGGAAAATAGCCATCCTGAGAAAGCTAAGTGGAACCACATGGGGAGCCAGTGGGAAAATACTTAGCAAAGTTTATCAACAGCGCATACGACCACACCTGGAATACGGGTCAACTGCATGGTGTTCGGCAGCAAAAACCACACTACAAGAGCTGGACAAAGTGCAAAATCAAGCACTTAGAGTCATCACAGGAGGGATGAGATCAACCCCTATAGTGGAAATGGAGAAGATGGGGAGGACACAAGCACTGAGTGAGCGCAGAGATACGAAAACGCAAATACAAGCAGAAAAGTTCCTCAGCTTGCCAGGCCACCCTATGAAGAACAGATTTGAAAACCTAGCTATGGGGCGGTTGAAAAGAAGTAGTTTTATCCACCAGGCCAAACGACTCTGCAGAGAAACCACCGATCTGCCCACAGTTGGTATCCCCCTAACAACTATTCCAGAGCGAACTCCATGGAAAGATGAGCATAGACTATCATTACAAATCCAGACAAAAGTGAGAGGAATATTTGACAAGGAAGATCAGAACAGTGTGCAGCGCAGAACAGCCACTCTCAGCTTCCTTGATGAAGAATACCCACAGGACCTCTGGATCCGAGTCTACACAGATGGGTCAGCACAAAATGCTGTTCGAAATGGAGGAGCGGGAGTGTACATAGAATACCCAAATAATACCAGGGACACAGCTAGAGTACCGACAGGAAAGTACTGCCATAACTACGATGCTGAAATTGAGGCAATCAAGATAGCAACAGAGAAATTACTAAATACCAGCAATGGTACACAACCTGTGGTGCTATTGACAGATGCAAAATCAGTACTCGAGGCGCTCCTGTCTGGGAAATTGCCAGTACTAAGGACACTACTTTCTGAACTTAGCAGTCAGCATAAGGTCACCATACAGTGGATATCATCCCACTGTGGAGTACCCGGGAACGACAGAGCTGATCAATTAGCTAAGGAAGGAGCCAAAGAAGAACAGCCTGATGTGCCTGTAACATACCACCAAAAGAAAAGAATGATCAAATCAGTCAGAAAGCCACCAAAACCTGCTCAAGATGACTACCACGTTATAGATAGACCAGAACAAGTCATTATTCTGCGCCTCAGAACAGGGCACAATAGATTACGCAACCACATGTATACAAAATTCAAGATTGGTGAAACAGCCATGTGTACATGTGGATTGGCGTCGCAGACAGCAGAGCACATACTCCAAGACTGCCCAAAATATAACATATCTAGGCAAACCTTCTGGCCTAGAGAGACGACAGTGGAAGATAAACTCTATGGACCGCTGTGTGAACTGAAAAAGACAGTTCAATTCATACAAGAGACAGCACTGCAGTTATAGACATATTTCAAGCGAACGAAAGAAGAAGAAGAAGAAGAAGAAATAAGGATTAAAACTCGAGTTTTCCATTGTCTTCCAGGATTCACAACCAACAAGCCCCTTTAGAATGTAATTGTTAAAATATTGCATGTGCTTCACAGGACATTGTGATCAACTCTGAATGATATTCTAGGTAATTTTATATTCAGTAGTTTGCCACTGCATTCTGAATGAGAAGTCAAACGTTTAAATCCAACTGACCAGTGCTGGGAATGAACTCCCTACCCTGCCATCAGCACATCGGAAGTTTAAGAGCTAGAGCCATCTGATCCTTTCAGCCATGTCAGCTGCTAGAATTTAACATTTAACAAAATATTCATGGAAAACTTCAGACATGCTGGTAAAGAAACCCACCACCCATTCTATCCTAAAGTAAATAAAGGGCCCTTTTACACACATTAAGGCACATTGGGCATACATTGCCAGACCCATATTTGTATAGACAATCGGCACTTAGCAAGTGAAGTGGTCACCATCACTCCGGCCACCTTCACTCCCCAAGACATTTCCTGGTACACATTTTAGGGAGGGTACCCGGGTCAATTTTTACAAATTTGAGTCCACACTGATGGGCACCGAATCCACGCTTAGAAATTATTTCTTTAAAAAAAAGGGTTTAAAAGACCTGAAGATTGACTTCATAGCACAGTGGTTCTTAACCGGTGTGTGTGTGTGTGTGTGGGGGGGGAGGGGAATTTTTAGGGTTTCCGGGGGGGAATTAAGATTTCAAGATCGTGTTAATACAAGAACCGATTACTTGATATTGTTTTTCCCTTCATACTTTACGGTTCTGTACGTCTCACCCTTCTAAAATTCATTTTATAAAGTAAGTAGATCCACAAATCATGTTTTATGTGGACGTCTATGTGCTATTAAATTTAGATTCCAATATTGTGTATACTATGTAGGGGCGCGGGCGGAATTTTTAGGTAGAAAATACAAACAAAGGGGGGGGGGGGGGATGACGTTCTGAAAATATGGTGAAGGGGGGCACGGGCCAAATTTTTAGGTAGGAAATAATAATAATAATAATAATAATAATAAGTCTTTATTTTCAAAGGGTTAAGAATTGGGCACGCAGGCCCGTCTGACATTCTGCCCTTCTTCTCTATTTCCTCTCATACATTCTTTCATTCAACATCACTTATGAAGCAACTTTTGACAACAAAAGAACATTAAAACGCATGAAAAATAATCAATAACAAATGACTCACTGAGGCAGTGTTTAACATGGGCATTATAAATACCTAAGGAGGGTGTAACGTGCCATACATAAGGGAATGTTTTTTGGCTAGTTGTCGTTTGAGATAAGTCACCATTATTGTCTTTTTTGTGTTGTTTGTTATGGGGGCATGTAGTCTGTACTAAGGTAGTGTTCAAACAGGTTGCGAATGTATGTATCATGATTGGTGGTGTCTTTGATTTCTTGTGGAAGATTGTTCCACAACTGAGCGGCAGAGTATGCTATGCTTGTTTTATATAAGTCTATCCT
>JACEFZ010020699.1:0-11601 GCA_014155875.1 Cepaea nemoralis | reverse complement strand
CCAAGAGATCAACATACAGCTGAAAGATGCTGGTGTTGACAGCTAAGTCCTGTAAAGGATATGCTTAACACAAAAAAAGACATAAAATAACAGCTTCTGTATCATTATGGCCGTTGCATCATTCGCAACTGCGAGCGCTGTCAAGAACAAGTTACCCGAACAGTTCAAGAGCCTGATACGGGGGGGGGGGGGGGGTGTCACGTGGCAAGACCAACAACAAGAAACACCAGACTCACAAGATGTGCAGCGTGGGAGCCGCAAAAACCGTAAAGAAGACGGGCGGAGAGAGCCTGCCTGCGAGCTGCAACAAAGAGCCCGAAACTACTGAAGCTACCTTGAGAAAGATCGACGACAACCCACCACAGCCAAGAGCCAAGTAGAAGGAGGAGAAAGACACGAGAGTCGGAAACACTGACTCACAGACAGTCAGATGGGTTGTCAAGTGGAGCTGACAGACGAACAGATCCAGAAGCAGCTACCACAGGAGAATCTCCACATCCGAATCTTGAAGGCGGAAGCGGATCCTGACATACTCCAAGATCCCTACCACGCTAGCGAGGGCAGCGAGATCCCACGCCAGGTATCGATAAACAAGAAAGTACAACAGCCTGAAGGATTCATCCCAAGAACCACTCAATGTTCAAGATGCCAGAAAGTCCGGCCACAGCATGAGCAACATGTCACAGTAAGACAGAGAATCTGCCGATCATCACGACTTCAATGAGTATCCGCTGGCCAAATCAGGACACGGACTTCCGAGCACCCAACAACAAGAGAAAGTGCTGCCAATCTACCTGGCCAAGCATGGAGCAAGATACCTGGGCTGTCCATACCTCCAAAGACACAGAGATGTTTTAAAGATCGCAATTACCACAAAAAACCCCATACAAGGGGTAGATATATTAACCAAAATGCTGAATGATACTTACAGCAGTGGATATTTACCGGAGCGATATGCTGAAATCTGTATTTATAGCTATAAGAGGTCAGGAGCAATTGAATGCGAAGATTTTCGTACAATTAACCTCATAAACCATGTCACTAAGCTTCTAACTCAGAATTATAATGAGAAGAACAAAAAATAAATAGAAACGGAAATTAGTGAAGAACATTATGGTTTTATGGAAGGAAAGTGTACAAACAATGCAATATATATATATATATATATATATATATATATATATATATATATATATATATATATATATATATATATATATATATATATTACGAACACTAATAGAAAGGTCAATAGAGACACAGAAAGACATATATTTGTGCTTCATAGATTATACTAAGGCATTTGATAAAGTAAAACATGATGAGCTGATTAAAATATTGGAAGATATCAACATTGATGGGAAAGATTTAAGAATAATAAAGAATATAAACTGGAACCAAGTAGCAGCAATTAAAATGGGAAATAAAGAGGGTAGTTACGAACAGATAAAGCTAGGAGTTCGACAGGGGTGTGTCCTGTCACCGGATCTCTTCTCCCTATATAGCGAAGCTATTATGCGAGAGATCAAAGAGAAGCCAGGAATACTAATCGGAGGCTATAATATAAACAATATACGCTATGCAGATGACACAGTATTGGTGGCGGATAATGCAACAGACCTACAACAATTGTTGGACATTGTAGTAACAGAGAGTGCACAGAAAGGACTCTCCTTGAATATCAAGAAAACAGTAACAATGGTGATATCAAAGAAAATTGGGACACCAAAATGTGACATAGAAATAGAAGGGGAAATTCTTAACCAAGTGGATAATTTTATATACCTAAAGGCACTTATAACATCAGATGGAAAATGTACAACAGAGATTAAGAGCAGAATAGGGCAGGCAAAAGCCGCATTTCAGAAAATGAAGAATATCTTATGAAATAAGTCGCTGTCAATGAATGTAAGAAAGAGAGTGCTAAAATGCTATATAGAACCAGTTTTGCTGTATGGCAGCGAATCTTGGAATGTAAATGAATAAATTAGGAAGACCTTAGAAGCAACAGAGATGTGGTTTTTTAAGACGAATGTTGCGAATTCCTTGGACTGCCAGAGTAACTAACAACGACTGCCTAAAAGAGGCTAATGAAACTAGAACATTATATACAACAATAAGAAAGAAACAAACAGCTTTCTTTGGTCATGTGATGAGAAGAGAGGCATTGGAGAACATCGTGACAACTGGAAAGATCGAGGGGAAGAGAGGCAGAGGCAGACCAAGAGAAATGATGCTGGACGGATTGAGACGGTGACATGGAGGAATATTATCAGCAGAGTTGATCCAGAACATAACAGACCGAGATCTGTGGAGAGCCATGAACGCTTACGCCAGTTGGCATTGCACTTAATGATGATGAGTTACACCATGCCAAGACTATAATGTTGTCATACGTGTATGAATGTATATGCTGTATTTGCTAATGTAAAAAGACACAGTTTTTGCATATAATAAAAGCTTAAAAAAAAATAAATAAACAACAACACTTTTTTTTACTGGTCCTCCTAGGGGCCACACAAAGTTTAAAGACAATTAACAACGCCCATCCCAAACTTTTATAACATTAAGAAGAGAAATTAGAATACCGAATATTAACATGTTAGGTTATATGTGAGACCAGAGGATATTATAACTTCCGAGGAATATAACATAAACCATTCTGGTGAAGAGAGAAAAAAAAAAAAAATCAAGGGTATCAATTTTTTTTTAAATGTTGCATATCCCTTACAGGACGTTGCTAGTCAACATCAGCATTTTTCCAGTTGCTGTTGATGTACTAGGCAAGTTTTACCTTCAGTAGTTTGCCATTGCTTTCTGAACGACCGGCTCCCTATACCAACACGTTATAACAGAACACGCACACGGTCTGCTGCACAATTCGGTCGCAGCTGAGTTTCGAACGCCTAGGTAAGCGGCTCACGAACCGCGTTCGCAAGCCTTTGGCCTACGGATACCGGCAGGGTATCAATTATAATGGATATAAAACTAACGACGAATGCCTGAAAGAGGCTAATGAAACTAAAACATTACATACAACAATAAAAAAGAGGCAAACATATTTTTTTGGTCATGTGATGAGAAGAGAGACATTAGAGAACATCGTGACATCTGGACAGATCGAGGGGAAGAGAAGCAGACCAAGAGAAATGATACAGGGTGGATTGCGACAGTGGCATGGGGGGATATCAACGGCAGAGTTGATCCAGAAAACCAAAGACAGAGATCTGTGGGGAGTCATGAACGCCTATGCCGGTCGGCATGGCACTTGATGATGATGATATAAATAGGAGAAGAACAATGTGGACCTGTAGAAGACAAGGGTTCAGTAAATGCGAAAGATTCCCAATGCCAATGAATTTTTTCGCCTCACGTTTCCTTGCCCATGCTTCTTGAATGATATAACGGATTAGACATGGCCGAGGACCCAGTGTAACAATTTTGAAATGACTGTCATCCTCTGGGATTTTAACGCCAAAGTAGCAACGAGAAGGTGAGTGGTGTGACTGGTGGCTATGGCCTAGGTGATAGGAGTGGGGGAGATGTCAATTAATAGGCGAAGTGAGCAGGACAAAACCTGGTCTGGCACTGTCAAGGACTGCATGCACTTACTTTCGCACTGGTGAAAGCCGTGCAAGTTATGGGGTTTATGTAGGCAATTATTATGTTTAGAGGAAATGTTATTTATGTATGTAAATTTCATTCATTTTGAACAAATAGGTCCCCCCCCCCTCCCACCCCTCTTCCTCTCTTTCATTCGCGCTCGCTCTCTCTCTCTCTCTCTCTCTCTCTCTCTCTCTCTCTCTCTCTCTCTCTCTCCTAAAAGCTGGTGCAATTACGTTTGCATAGAGAATATTTAAAATATAAATAACATGATAGTAATGCCTTGATTGATCACTACACTTATTAATACTTATGTTCAAGCATTCTGCGGAATTACTAACATTCTATTATTACATAAACATATAATATTGTTACAAGGGAGATTACTGAAATTTAGACAAAGGAAATTATATACCTAGAATAATATCAATAACTAACTTTAAAATCTCTGTAGTATTCCTTAATAAATAAAGTAGTTAATTGTTTAGTCAGATCAAAAAGTGCTAACGCACTTCTGAGATGTATTTTTACAACATTTGTCACAACGTATAAATTATAAAACCCTATTTAGGGATTCGGTTTGTGATAAAGATTGTGTGTGGTTTATTTCAACTGGACGTGACCTGTGTTTTCTGAGAACATGGACCAACCAGTTTATAACTTCACAACCAGCGCAGTACACGGTAAGCTACACAGCACAGGTACCCTCGTGCTGTCTGTAACAGGACCGGGAGCGGCAGTAAAATGCACCCCGACTCTAATCGCCAGCTCTTTGTTGGGCCCAGCTGGTGTTCCCGCGGGTGGCATAACGGACATTTACCGCTTCGAAATACCTACGCGCTGGTTTGTGAACTTAACACAGGTAGCGTACAACCAAAAATATCAAGAATTACATGGACTGAAACTAAAGGTCGCGAGCTGCGATCTTGAAATAGAGATCCAGCACGTGGAAAAGGAAAAAGAGCGGGTGACCATACACTGGTTGCCAAATACCATGAGCCGCGAGGCTGTCAAAGAGTTGGTCGGAATGGCAACAGGCGACAAAGACGCCGAAGTATTCAGACTGAAATATGATGCGGGGAAGTGGGGTGCTTTGTGCAATTCAACTCAAGAAGTGCCGCATTATGCTAGGTTAAACATCCCTGGAATAACCGGTAACAACCACCGTATCCTCTTCACGATGCCTGGGCGCAGAACAACGTGCCCAAACTGTGGTCTGGACGACCACTGGGCCAATCGGTGCCCGAGCCGAAGACCGCGGCCAAAGGTTGATGAAAACACGGTGGAAAAACTTTCCCACCGCTGGTAGAAGCAAAGAGTCAGCAGCCACCGACACAATCACGAGAACAAGTGGAAACCACAGTGCCGAAGGCAGCACTTTTGCCCACGCCAGTAACAACACCAATCGAGACTGAAATCACCAATACCTTGGCCACAAACGACATCACAACACAAAGAACAAATCAACAAAAGGAACAAGACAGCAAAACCCAACCCAAATCCAAATCACCTACAACCCTAAATACACACCCATCCCCAACCCCGACCAAGGAAAACAATTCAGATGAACGGGAGGCCATTAAAAATGACAAAGAGGTAGACAAAGACGGCTTCATTAAAGTGATTCATAACAAGAAGCGCAATAGAATGCAGAAAAACGCAGAAAACAGCGATAGTGAAGACGATTCTCCAATTGCCACACCAAAAAAAGTAAACAAACCGGACAGCCCCACAGTAAGGACAAATGATCAACAACAGAACACAGAGGAAGAGGACAACATATCCTTAAGACGTTTATTTATCGCCACTGACACTGAAGAAGAAGAGAACTCGGGAACGTCCAAAACGCACTGAACAGCTGTATGCAACATATTTCCTTACTTACTTTAGTAATGTCAATTGTCATTTGCACGGCAATATAGTTTTCTTTTATTTATATACTTGTGATGGGTGACGACATAAAAATAATATGTTTAAATATATCTGGTATACGCACAAAACAACAACACATTTGCACACTCATACACAAATACAAACCAGATTTCATCCTGCTACAAGAGACAAATATTCATTCAGATATACATGGCGCACAAATTACAACACAATTAGGACTAAGACATGCACACTTCAGTTTGGCAGTCCAAAACATAGGTTCTGGGACAGCCATACTACAAACATCAGATAGGTGGAACATTTTAAAAACAAATCGGGATAGCCAGGGTAGAATCAGCATAACACAGATAAGTAACACCTCACACTACATATACCATTGTCAACATACATGCACCACCAAATTACAACTATCAGCCACAATTTTATGAAGAACTAGATACACTACTCACACACACATACAGAGGACAGAACATCATACTCTGTGGAGATTTCAACTGCGTCTTACAGGCATTGGATATAATAGGCGGAGAAATGAAGACACAGGTTAGGAGAATGGAAGGAGAAAGCACAACACAGTTAGAAACACTGCAAAACATTTTAGACACACACAATTTAATAGACACATTCAGACACAAACATCCAAATAAACGAGAAACAACCCACACAAATAAAACACACCACACAGCAAGAAGATTAGATAGGATATATATACCTGCAACACACAACATAGTAAACACTAGGCACCTACAAGAGACAATACAGTACACAGACCACAAAGCCATCCTAGCACACATCAGTACAAGCAACATAAACACACAGATAAACAAACGTTCACAACATTGGAAGTTTAATAACACACTTCTAAAGAATACAGAATATGTGAAATACATGGTACAACTTTTACACACATATACCGACCACATACCGACTGATAACATCGGACAATACTGGGACCTACTGAAAAATACAATACGAAGCAGAACACAACACCTAGCATCCATCATACACAAAGACAGATTAAGACAAGAACAAATTATACAAACAGCCATACAACTAACAAAACAGATGGACAACAAAGCACCACATTTAAACACACTAGAAGAACAATTAGAGCAGCACCAACAACACAGATATCTAGGCGCCCTCCTTAGAACTAAACTAACCACAATCACGCAAGAGTCTCCCAGTAAACAATATTTAGCGATTGAACGGAACGTACAACACAGCAGACAAATAGGCAAAATAATAGACATGCAAGGCACCACACAAACAGAACCCGCGCAAATAACAGAAGCATTCAATCAATACTACACACACCTATTTACAGCAGAGACAGTAGACACACAGACACAAGACAAATTTCTAAAATACAGTAAACAGCTGTCAGACGCAGACAAAGACATACTAGACACAGAACTAACACTAGCAGACATAACACACGCACTCAGCAAAATGAACAAAGACAAGACACCAGGACCGGACGGCTTGACTGTAGAATTCTACCAACATTTCTTTCCTATCTTAGGTGGCCTTCTTCTTAAAGTATATCAAGACGCCTTTGACAAAGAACAACTACCAGACAGTTGCAACATGTCGTACATAACACTCATACCTAAACACAACACAGACAAGACACAGATGAAAAATTACAGACCCATATCTCTACTCAACACAGACTATAAAATACTAACAAAAGCACTGACCCACAAACTGAGACCCTTTATGTCAACACTCATACACCCAGACCAACAATGCGGCGTACCACATAGAAACATTCACCAGCATACACATTTTATTAGAGACATCATCACATACACACAGGAGAAAGACTGTCAGGCCTCTCTTTTGTCCCTAGACCAGGAGAAAGCCTTTGACAGAATTTCCCACTCCTATCTACACAAGACATTAACACAGTGCAATTTAGGCCAGTACTTTGGGAGGTGGATAGCGATCTTGTACCGGAATCCTGAGAGTAAGGTGTTGGTTAACCACACACTCACTGCAGGCTTCCGGCTCACAAGATCGGTGAGACAAGGATGTCCTCTGTCGCCGCTCCTATATGTGCTGGTTTTAGAACCACTACTGGAAGCAATCAGACAAGACACCAACATCACAGGCACATTCATACCAGGCGGAGGAGAGCGGAAGTTGCTTGCATACGCAGACGACACCGCTTTCTTCCCCACCAACAAAACATCCGTTACAAATATACTTTACACCTTTACACAGTTTGGTAAGGGGAGTGGGGCAAAATTAAACATACAAAAATCACACATAATGGGTCTCGGTAAGTGGCGAAACAAAACAGACTTCCCTCCCGACTTAACAGCCACAGACAACATCAAACTATATGGGATAACATTTCCTAATAACTCCCGACAGATGCACGCACAGACATGGCAAAACCTCACACAAAAAATTATAGACATGCTGCACAGATACAGGTATAAGACATCGACAATATTTGGTAGGAGCATCATAGTTAACACTTCGTCATTCCCAAAATAATATATTTAGTCACAGTGCTAGACCCTCCTAAACAGACAGTCACAGACATCAACAAACACATCAGACGTTTCATCTTTGGCAGCACAATCTATTCCATCAAACATAAGACACTCATACAGGACAAACGAAAAGGAGGAATAGCACTACAAGACATAGATACAAAAATACAAGCGCTTAGAATCCAACACATAGGACATATCCTCAATCAACCTGAAAAACACCCACTAGCACTCTATTACATAGAACTCAGGCTGCAACACCTTAGAAGAATACAACTTAATTCACCACACCATTTTGGAACACTACCCGCTTTCTACAAGACATGCATACATGCACTTCAAGGACGCGAGCATTTACTACACCAGACAACAAACCAGATTTACAAATATCTAGTCAATCAACAAGCACCCCCACTACGACTCAGAATAAAAAGGGGACAAAATTACTACATACAAGACTACACATGTACTTTCACTAATCTCCACAATCCGCACATCAAACCCAAAGCCAGAGAAATTACGTACCGTTTAATCTTTAACATGTCACCTACTAGGGAAAAACAAGCACGCAGGGCAAAACAAATAACACAATGTCAGCTCTGCAGACGGAACATACAGGAAACCGAAGATCACATTTATTACACTTGTGCAACAGTCCAAACCGCACTAGACACACTGAGACAACTCATTGAAACATTTACTAAAAAGAAAACAGATATGTATAAAGCAGTTTTTTTAAACACTTTACCCAAATCTTCCAAAGACAACCACACGAAATTGCTGATTTCTCTAGCAGAATACAGGTACCTAGTATGGTCCTGTAGAAACGGCGCATTTTACAAATACAAAACGTACAATTCACGTTTAATACTGCATATGTTCCAAAACAAAATAACACAAATATTCACAAACACACAGACATAACGAAATAAAACCAGTTTATTTGTTTACTCAATTGAATATCCATAATATGTATGAATGTGGACATGCACGCATATATGTGTACATGCACACATATAGGTGCATGCTTGTATGGTAGAATGTGGAACATAGAATATGGATATACATGTTTTATCTCAGAGGGCTATCATATAATACCGACACCCGGTCGTTTTGACTAACAACAGTGCAGTTTGAACGGGAGCGTCCCAGACCAGTCATTGTTGCGGAAATTTTAGAACGTGTGTGCGCCTCGCGACGCGAGCCCTGTGTGCGGTTTATTTTGTAAATACTTTGGAACACTTCTTACTAGGTGGAAACAAGCATCGGAGAGCACAGATATTACACGCCTCTGGCCTAGGGAAACAACGGCTTTGTAGAAAACTGGCTGCGTGTCCTTTGTAAGACCCGGCCACCGGCTTTGTGTGTCTAGTGGCGGCTGGTCACTAGGCAATTTTGCGTTCAGCGGTTTGCTCTTTGCCTATTATTTTCAACAGGATTTCCCAGCACGAATACATAGTTGTAGAATACCAAGGCCAACATGTATGGTATTTGTATATGGGTAGCCAAGTAATGGGTAATTCGTGTAGGTATCTAGGTAAATATAACTATTGCTTTGGTTGTTACACAGGTAATTATATTAATATATGCACATGGAACCCCCAGCCCCCCCCCCCCCCCCCCCATACACACAATTTAAATAGAATGAGACTGTTAAGTCTATTGCCCTAGATCACTGAAATCCATGCACTATCATCTATAAAAAGCAAGAGAATGTGTGTGTGGGTGTGTGTGTGTGATAGAGAAAGAGAGAGAGAGAGAGATGGACAGGGGTAACATGCATTCCACGTGTGAATATGGAAATGAAACGAGGAATGTGTGTTTACATGCACTATGCCATAAATGTCATATTATCATAACTGTATATGCATGTAATTGTTTTTAACGCATGTGACCCATAACACTAACAAACGGCAACGCTCTGTAATATACACAAACAAAGAAACACGCATTACACCTTGTAAATATACATTGCTTTGTATGAAATAAACGTTGAAAAAAAAAAAAAAAAAAAAAAAAACTAAGAAAATCATTTAGCAAATGAAATCACATGTTTGGAAAATGTGATCATTATCATAACTAATTTTCTCCTCCGAAGTCGGAGAGTGTCTGCCTGCACGGCGAGGAACCACCAGTCTGCACACCAATAAGCCAGACTTGGGACAACGGATACTCACGCAAACCTCAGGTCCTGTATGACATCACACTGATGATGGACAACAGGATGTCTTCATCCAACAGGACTTAGCGCTGGAGTTCACAGCCAGCGAACAAAAGCAAGCAAGCAATAACTAATTTTCCAACAACTTTATCAACAAAAAGTCGCAAACATTCTAATCTTAGCCCCACAAGCGCAAATCTCGTAAAATATTTGGCTGAAGACAGCACATATTACAGAAGAAGCAAATAACTTGTTTTAAATAAAGGATACTACAACTGTAAATGTATTTATTGATGGTATTAATAATCTTACAATTATATTATTATTATTAATACTATTATTATTACTGCTACTATTATTATTAATTTTCCCATTATTATATTTGAATGTGCAACATGAAATATATTGTGGATGGGTGTCTGTGCCGTTGGCAGTAACATATGTATGCGTCTGTGTGTGGATGCAGGTGTGTGTGCGTGTGTGGTGCATGAATTTGCACGCGCATGTGTACGAGTGTGTGTGTGCGCGCACGCGCGCGTGCGTGCATGTAGCAGTCTTTAAACCAAGTCGGTATCTTAAGTATTAAAATGATGTTATACGGTAATGATATGTTTCAAAAGAAAAATATGCACCACCATGTATAAACAAATTCGATGAGCCCTTTAAGTACCCAGTAAGCTAAGGTGGCTTTTAGTGGCCAGGTTTTAAGTCCTTCCCATTGTATATAAAACCCAGACACTATTACAATTTTGGACCATTTATCTCCCTGGGGACAGACCATGGACCCTAATTGCTAGTAGTAAATCCCTGATTCTTGTCCCCCAAACAAAAGACATCATGGACTAGAGCGTCACCCTGAAATTTGTCATCAGGCAACAACACCAACGACCTTCGCCTCGGGAGCTTAGTGACCCAGAAATTACAAGGAAGCCACATTTTAATGGAAATGAGGTTTAAAGTTTATTGTCCAAGCGTGGGGTATTTAAATGTACTGCGGTCTCCAGAAAGCACGAGATTGTGTGGTGTTTGTGTGTATGTGTGAGAGGGAGAGAGAGAGAGAGAGAGAGAGAGAGAGAGAGAGAGAGAGAGAGAGAGAGAGAGAGAGAGAGAGAGAGAGAGAGGAGAGGGAGAGATGGACAGGTGTTTCATGTATTCCGCTTGCGGAAGTGGAAGTGAAGCATATGCAAGGAATGTGTATCTACATGCACTATGCCACAAAAGTCATATTATCATAACTGTATATATGTATGTATGTGTTTTATTCACAATGTCACACTTAACACTAACAAACGGCAACGCTCTGTAATATACACAAACAAAAGAAACACACACTACAACTTGTAAATACACATTGCTTTGTATGAAATAAAAGTTTGAAAAAAAAAAAGTTTCTCATACAAACAATTAGTTAGTAAACAAGCACCATCGCCCTTAAAA
>JACEFZ010020698.1:0-11406 GCA_014155875.1 Cepaea nemoralis | reverse complement strand
TATTTTTTCACTTTGGCTATCACTTTTTTACTTTGTTAATACTTTTCCTATCTGGCTAAAAACCCTTTTCCTTTGGGTTGCATACGTGTGGTCGAACTATTTCGGCATTTCCGACTTTTTTCACATTTGGCTAACATTTTCCCTATATGACCGAGGTTTCTTCCATTTGCTAACAAAGTTTCCTATTTTCATAAGTTTGATCAATGTATTTCGTTATTTGGGGTCATTTTTTTTTCCTCTTTGAGTACCCCATTTCCCTATTGGTCAATATTTTTCCCTTTTGGGGTTTCCCATTTTTCCTATTTTTTATATGTTTGTTGAGATATTTCTGTCTTTGGCCTACTTTTTCCCTTTTGGGCGAATAGTTCTCCTATTTTTTTATAATTCTGGCCAGATATTCCTCTCTTCGGTGAATTTTTCACAATTGGTATCAGTTTTCCTACTTGGGCAATATTTTTACTATTTGGCAAACAAATTTTCCAAATTTTTTAATAAGTGTGGACGGGTATTTCTGTATTTGGCTGACATTTTTTCACATTTGGCTAACAGATGTTCCTACTTGACCTGGTTTTTTTTTCGCTTTGGCTAACAAAGTTTCCTACTTTTCATAGTTTGGTTGGCTGTTACTATACTTGGTCTAACTTTTTCTCATTTTGGTTGCGAATTTTCCTTCTTTTTATAAGTTGGAACGAGCTATTCTCTCTTTGGATTATATTTTTTCACATTTGGTTCTCAAATTTCCCTACTTGGGCAATATTCTATCCTGTTCGAGTAACAAATTTTCCTAGTTGCATACGTGTGACGAACTATTTCTGTATTTGCCCGACATTTTTCACATTTGGGTAACAGATTTTCCTACTTGACCTAGGTTTTCCTTCCTTTGGTTAACAAAGTTTCCCTACTTTTCATTAGTTTGAGTTAGATATTTTTGTATTTGGTCTAACTTTTCCCGTTTTTGTTGACATATTGGTCCTATTTTTGATAAGTTGGGCCGAGCTATTCCTCTCTTGCTATTTGTTTTACATTTGGGTATCACATTTTCCTACTTTCACATTTTGGTTAACAAAGTTTTAGCTTTTCTTTAGGTACCTTATTTAGTGTTTGTGTCAGCTTCTAGTGTTCGTGTCAGCGGATTTTTCATTGGTTGTTTCAGTTTCATTGTGTGTGTGTTTGTGTGTGTGTGTGGTGTGTGTGTGTGTGTGTGTGTGTGTGGTGTGTGTGTGTGTGTGGTGTGTGTGTGTGTTATTTTGTCGTGTCATTTTTTATTATTTTTTTGTCACTGTTGTATATGTCTTTGTGTGTGTTACATTTAAACGATTATGTCAGTTTTTAAAAAAATTGTTTTTGTCAGTTTTCTATTGTTTGGGCCGGTGTCTTATTATCCTATATGTTTATTTGAGTGAGTAATTTGAGAACTTAGTGACCACGTATTTGTCGAGCGTGGTGGAACGGACAGTCGATGACCTCATAAGTTGTGTACGTTAGGCTATATTCGACGCCATTTTGCCTTGTCATTGCCGTGTCGTTGCTTGGCCATAATGGTCATGCACCATTGATGGACTCCGTCTGGAGAAGGGAGTTATCGATATCTCACAATGAGTCTTTTTCGCGGCACTGAAGACACTATCAATAACTTAGCGACCATGATAGAGTGGAGATTATGACGTTATCATCTCTTACAGCTACAAAGACATATAGTATTTCAACAACACATTACACAGCATACAACACAAAACTAGTTTTGAACTACATAGTACACAAGATACCACAACTTACAGTAATACATAGGACACTTTATACTGGCATAGTACAGAATTTCTACGCCACTTGTGTGGAACAAACACACCCAAACTCTTTTGTAACTCACTCCACCCATTGGTTGAATACAAACCCACAATCAGATTTTGTGTTAGAAAACTAGCACCCTCAACTACTATTTTCGTATATACAACTCCCACTCACGCACAGCACAGACAAGTTGGTGAGGAAACGAATGCGTAGTCATTTGAGTGCTCACAATAAACGAGGAAGGGTGTGTTTTGAAGTTGATATCAAAATAATTTCAACAGCTTTCTAATTCATCGGAAGTTACAATCGTGTCTGCTAAAATATATATATATATATCCACCTGCATGTGCGAGTACTCTTTCGATTTGTTCAACATACATAGCACTATTGTACAAGGAATTGACTATCTTCTTATTCAAATGTATAACCAAAGACATTAAAATTATTACCCGACCGGAATTGCCTGCCTTCATCTGAAAATATTTCATCTGCTATATTCACAAAGACAGTGTATGCTTCATCTGTTGAAATATTATTGTCTACAACAGAGTCACACAACGGCTCATGTCTACGGATAAGATAGTCGAATAATATTCTCGTCTTACAAGTTGGTTCTTAGTTATATGACTGGATAACGGAAAAACAAATACTTCGGTCATTTTACAAACTATTTGTTGTATCGAGAATGTTAGCTATGCAGAAGAATAAATGTACTCTCTGTAATAAAACTTCACACGTCCTGATGGTTTGTTACGACATATTGCGACTTCTCATTATGGGGATGTTTTAATTGTGGTTATTGTGATCGTATTACAAGAGATACGATAATTTACGGAGACATATGCAGACCGAGCATGAAACAACAACTAACAATGACCAAGATGCAACTCGCAAGAGAAGAAGAGAACCGCCCACAGACGAACAACCTACTGGTAAACGTCGGAAGTCAACTAACCAACAAGTATCAAATGATGGAGTGTCGTATTTACAAAACACTCAGATACCGTCAGCTAGCTTTTCGGCGGTTAACAATAACGAGTCAGTAGGTAGTCCGTTGCCGATAGTTACAGACACTCAAACAGCACCATCTATTACCTTACTGAACGCAAATGAGGAAATATCATCACACATGAAATCGACTCAACAACAGTCAACCTCTTGTGCCTTACCGAGTGACGCACAACCAGCATCTGCATCAGCCTTATCATCATCAGCTAGTGATGTCTTTCGCTGCGGTTTTACCCATGGATGTATAAAAAACATTTATATTGAAAATTGGAACCGCTTAGATCACACAGACGGTGTGGTCGTTATTTGTCTGAATGGACTTTTTTTAACCAACCGGATTCTCATGCCACCATTAACTGGGGTTCCCGTTTATTCCCGATCTTCAACGCCCAGACCTCTCATTTTAAAATTGTCGTCAGCCTGCATACAATATTGAGGCATCGAGGACACAAGCCCTACGCTTCTACCATGCATGTCCGAATAATTCGTCATTGTTCCCTACACCCCTTTTTAGTATCCAATAGGTCTGATTTCGAGGCGTTTGTGGCAAAAGTGAATGCTGTAGATTTGTTAAATTCAGCTGGTATAGTTAGGCCAGATACAAAATTCTGTGTTGGAATCAATACCCAGTATCACGTTTTATATTTACAAGTTGGCAGGGTTCCCTGTCTGATATTGTTTAGAAACCATAACCAATGCCCTCTGATCATTTGGGTGTACATGGAGCAAGCTTTAGAAATTGTAACCGATAGATGTTGTCTACCAATAAAAAGCCATGTGAAATGTTACCAGTTTGTATATTATTATTTTTGTTGTTATTGTTTATGTTGTGCCTAAACCACTTGACTACCTCTTACGTCATCGCTCACTTTAACCACCGTCGTTTCACTACACGTACTTTCCCTGACAATTTAAGTGGTCACTCGACACTTGACCAGTACTTGACCACTGCTTGACAATCTCGTGATCATCACCAACTCACTACACAAACCTTCCTCTACAATTTAAGTGGTAACTTGACCACAGCTTGACCACTTGACCACCACTTGACCACTGCTTGACCACATTACGATCATCACCAACTTACTACACCCACTTTCCCTGACAATTTAAGTGGTCACTCGACAACTTGACCACTACTTGAACACTGCTTGACCACCTCTTGACCACGTCATCGATCACTTTATCCACTACCGATTTACTACAATACTTTTCCCGACAATTTAACCGGTCACTCGACCACTTGACCACTACTTGACCACTGCTTGACCACCTCTTGACCATGTCATCGATCACTTTAACCACTACCATGTCACTACACATACTTTCCCCGACAATTCAAGTGGTCACTCGACCACTTGACCACTGCTTGACCACTGCTTGACCACTGCTTGACCACTAATTTACCACCCTTTAATCATCACCATATCATTACAACTACCTTCCACTAAAATTTCGTCACTTGACCACTACTTGACCACTTGACCACCACTTGACCACCGCTTGACCACCTCTTGATCATCTCTTGATCATCACCATATCATTACACATACCTTCCTCTACAAATTTAAAGGGTCACTTGACCCCTACTTGACCATCTCTAGACCAACTACTTGACCACCTCTTGACCACACCCACTCTGATGAGTCACTTGACCCCCGCCCACTTAAAATAATCATACAGGAGTTATCGCCCTTTGAGGAGGAAAATCGATAAATGCTAAAATAGATTTTAACATTGAGGTGGGAAATCGATAAATGGTTGATTTATATAGTCCTCCTCCTCCTCAAAAATACGCGTGCTTTAGCCCCACTTACACTACTCACCCTCCTCAAGCAGAGACGCCTCCGGTAACTGGGCCACGTATCTCGAATAGAGGATGAACGTATTCCCAAAGATATCCTATACGGAGAACAATCCACAGGAAAGAGGCCAACCGGAAGACCCCAAATGCGATATAGGGATATGTGTAAACAAGATATGAAAACCCTTAAATAGATCCAGCACGTGGGAAAGAGTTGCAACAGACAGATGCTCCTGGAGAAGAGATGTAAGAACCGGACTGGTGCTCTTTGATCGCAATCTGATCCAGCAAACTGAGGATAGGCGGCACAGGCTTAAAACGCAGTCACTTATTGCGGGACTTGCCTCGTCTTACAGATGCGCAAACTGTGACAGGGATTGTCATTGTCACTCTCGCATTGGACTATACAGTCACCAGCGGTGTTGCCAGGTACCTCCCAAGCGGCACAACTCTATAGTCCTTCAGGACTGAAAGAAGCCTACTACTACTACTACTACTACTACTACTACTACTACTACTACTACTACTACTACTACTACTACTACTACTACTACTAATAATAATAATAATAATAATAATAATAATAATAATAATAATAATATTTATACATCTCGTCCTTGAATACTGCAATCTCTAATACTGACACTACGACTTGATCTACACGGCTACCGCACCCTGCTGTAACGCCAACATCAGGTGATTTATCCCCGAAGAACACAATGGCATATTTATGGACGTGTGACATCGCGATAAACCTAACTTTGGTCACGATCACATGTCCGATTATATGATGGCCGTTTGTCATGAAGCATTCCCTGTATGTTGACACCTTTTTTTTTTTAATGTTGCATATCCCTTACAGGACGTTGCAGCCAACAATAGCATATTTTCAGCTGCTGTTGATGTACTAGGTAAGTTTTACGTTCAGTAGTTTGCCATTGCTTTCTGAACGACCGGCACACATACCCCAATAAATTAATACCCCGGCGCGATCCGCTGCCGAATCTCGCGCAGCTGTTTTCCCCACGTGGATATACGGGATTACGGACAACGTCGTTAAATCATTGGCCAGGGAGAACCGGCTACGCACCGGTTGACACTACAACGCCAATTATAAAATAATTGTTCGTGTCTCACTTGTTTATCTTCTTAATCTCTCCAAACAAGCGTGAATTAACACTACTAAAATAAAGGACACGACAAAATTCTCCACTCGCTCCGGCATCCATTTTTGTTCAACACATCACACGAACATTGAACCAAATGATTAAAGTGATATAATGTCTGGGCCTCTGTTGACGCTCACCTTTGAAGTTATCAGAGTGTGGGTTTGACAGCCCCGATAGATATTAGCAAAGTTCCATTAGTGGATGTGTTGACAATATCATTATCAAATTGTCGTTGATGCAATTTGTGTTCGTAGACAACACAGCGATTAACACCATTTTTCTTTAAATGTTTTATTACAGAACACGTGTAGGGATGTTGCAACGGACGTTTACATTTAGATGCACGCTAATGTCGTTCGAAGATAACTTTTGAATCTTTAATCATACATAGTTTTGCTTGTAACTTTTACAATTATTATTACAACCACAATTAATACAATTACAATCACGACCACTTGAACTACTACAACTACTAATTCTACCACCATCCTTACTACTACTACTACTACTACTACTACTACTACTACTACTACTACTACTACTGCTACTACTACTACTACTACTACTACTACTACTACTACTACTACAGCTTGTGCTCGAATACCACTATATCTACTACCGACACTACCACTTGCCCTAATATAACCGCCACCGCACCCTCCTGTAACCTCTATACCAAGGTGATTCATCCGCGAAGAACACAATGACATTTATTGACGTGTGACATCGCGATAAACCTGGCTTTGGTCGCGATCACGTGTCAGATTATGTGATGCCCGCTTTATCATGAAACGTTCCTTTTATATTGACACTAAACCATCATCTCTATACATCTGTCGTGTTTGACTTGTTTATCTTCGTGATATCTTCAAACAAGCGAAAACAAAGACACGATACATTTCTCCACTCGACCCGGCATCCATTTCGTTTTTCTACACATTACACGACCTTTATAGGCCAGCACGACCGAATGGATATGAACACGTGATTTTAAACATCCGATGTGCTGATGTCGAGGTAGAGGGTTCAACCCCTACACTGGACAGTTGGACTAAACATGTTGTCTTTTCGTCCCTAACTCGGGGACGTAAATTACACGTACATCTGAAGTGGGAGTGGGTTCACCTGATGGCGACGGACACTGTTAATAGGGAAAGCTAATCCATTGCCGGGCTTCCTGGCCAAGGCGTTAACGACAGTGTTCATAATCCCGTTTATCCACGTGGGGAAAACAACAGCTGTGAGAATCGGCAGAGGTTCGGGCCGCGCTGGTAACTTACGGGGGTATGTGAGCTGGTCGTTCAGAAAGCAATGGCAAACTACTGAACGTAAAATTTGCCTAGTACATCAATAGCAGCTGAAAAATGCTGCTGTTGACTGCAACGTCCTGTAAGGGATATGCAACATTTAAAACAAAATCCAGATTCAAAATTCAACCCAGCACTACTAGAAGTAGTGTGCATAGACTACGCTTGAGTTAAAGCGAGCGAGCGCCCCCCCCCCCCCCCCCCCCCCACACACACACATAAACAGCACGTCCTTTGAACCAAATGGTCAAAGTGATAGAATGTGTGGGCCCGTGCTAACGATCACTTTTGAACTTTGAACTGAATCATTAATAATTGTTGGCAGAAGTTTCATTAGTAGATGTGCTGATGATATCAGTATCAAATTGACCTGGATGGATTTTGTGTTCCTGGACAACGCAACTGTTAATACAATTATTTTGCGTGAAGATATTCATAGAAATTAATGTGTGGCGATGTTGCACCGGCTGTTTTCAGTAGAATAACACTGACGTTGCTAGAAGATTGGGTTCGAATATTTACTGTTGGCTTTATTTTCTCACTACTATGAACATACTACCACTGCTGCTGCTGCTACTGCTGCTGCCACTACTACTACTACTACTATTCGAATAACAAGAAAGTTTGTAAGACCACTGTTGCTGTTGCAAAACTTGTAGTCTCTAAGACTGCTGTTACTACTACTACTACTACTACTACTACTACTACTACTACTACTACTACTACTGACTACTACTACTACTACTACTACTACTACTACTACTACTACTACTACTACTATTACTGCTATTACTACTATTACTACAACTACTACTATTACTAATAGTACTCTAAATATTAAAATGTCTATTACTACTACTAATACTACTACTGCTACCACAACCACCACCATCACTACCACCATTATCACTATTACTACTGCTACTACTAGCCGGTCTCCCTGGACTAGGGCTTACGACTTTCTCCGTAATCCAGTATACTCTCGTGAGTAACGTGACGTGCGCGAGAATCGGTAGCGGTTTCTTCGCGTCGGTAACTTATGGGGTATGTGAGCCGGTCGCTCAGAAAGCAATGGCAAACTACTGACGTAATCTTGCCAAGAAATCAACAATCAGCTGAAAGATGCTGATGTTGACAGCGATGTCCTGTAAAAGATATGCGAAAAACTACTACTACTACTGCTACTACTACTACTACTACTACTACTACTACTACTACTACTACTACTACTACTACTACTACTACTACTACTACTACTACTACTACTACTACTACTACTACTACCAGAAAAACGAAAAGCAACAACGTCTATTCTCTGTACTACCATTGAAACATTTGCAATCGCTGTCACAGACTAAGGCATATAGACACAGCTGTCAACAGTAGAATGGCATATTACATATTCCATTATCTGAGCTATTGACAATACCAGTATGACACTGTCCTATTTGAGTGGTCTGTTTGCATACAACATGGCAAATAACACCATGTTTGTGCGGCTCTGTTCAGGCAAAATATGAATCGGTGGTGCACCAGATGTTTCCATTAGAAGCGGTGTTTTCGAACAGTAACACTACACGCTATCAGGCATGTCGTCAGAGTTGGCTAAGTAAAGTTGTATTTAAGGCAGGCTTCTCCATCAGTTACAAAAATTAAGCCAGGTTGATTGATTGATTGATTTAGGAATCGACATCACAGCATTCGGGGCATTCCCATAAGCGCTCCGTCCCCATCCTCAGCAGCCAGCGAAGAGTTCCAACACTAATAGTACCAGTAGCAATCTGATTATATGTCCGTCTCACCAGGTTATCCAAACAACTAAGAACAAGTCACATAAAGAAATATATAATTAATCAGCCAACCAAGAGAAGAAGCACTTAAGAAGAGATATGACACGTCACGGATAGCTAGGGAGTCCTAGGCGTTGATTAAATTTCTTTCACTTAGGAACATCTCCAGGATTGGAAGCTGAACTGTTAAAACCATGTATGAATTAGGTCAGACAGCACAAGTGGTAGCTGGAATGAAATATTATAATATTAGCATCTTGGAATTGTGCGAAACAGGATGGATCCAGACAGATGAACAAGATCTAAACACGGGTGACAGCAGAAATGAAATATTATAATATTAGCATCATGGGATTGTGCGAAACAGGATGGATCCAGACAGTATGAACAAGATCTAAACACGGGTGACAGCAGAAATGAAATATTATAATATTAGCATCATGGATTGTGCGAAACAGGATGGATCCGGACAGATGAACAAGATCTAAACACGGGTGACAGCAGAAATTAAATATTATAATATTGGCATCATGGGATTGTGCGAAACAGGATGGATCCGGACAGATGAACAAGATCTAAACACGGGTGACAGCAGAAATGAAATATTATAATATTGTCATCATGGGATTGTGCGAAACAGGATGGATCCGGACAGATGAACAAGATCTAAACACGGGTGACAGCAGAAATAAAATATTATAATATTGGCATCATGGGATTGTGCGAAACAAGGTGGGCCGGAATAGGCACAAACTACTTAACACAGGTGAAACGGTGCTGGGCTCGGACCATAAAGAGGGGGGAAACCCCTCACAGTGGAAGAGTGGTCCTAATGTTGTCCAAAGAGACAAAGGAAGCCTTATTAGATTGGGAAGCAGCAAGTATTAGATTAATTACAGCAAAGCTAGAACTAGCAAAAAGAAAATAAACATAATTATGATTCAAGGTTACGGATCAATAAATGGTAAAGAAGTATCGGGTAAGCAGACATTCTACATGGAGCTTCAAAACGTCACTGGCAATCTAAGAAATTGTAATACAATGCAAAACTGATATGGCGAACTCACCTGAGACTTAAGATATAGTTCTTTTTATCAGAAATTCCTTTTATAAGAGACAAGAGACAAAGAAGAAAAATTATCGCTGATACACAAATTGTTCTTCACAACAGAAATTTGTCACATCCGAGATCGCCTTAAGCGGTTTGTACCGTATCAGAACTGTAATTGATTATCAAAATGTCAAAATAAGATCGGATAACACTGGTTACGAAGAGATGGACCATAGGGGAAACACGGATTTGGAGTAATGTGTACACATGGAGAATTACTAACAAAAATGTGTGCAATGAATCAATATTTCATAGGCGAGAGTGTTTTCCACTGTTCAGGCGAGAACTACATGGGAGAGAAAACAGCTTCGCATGATTTGGTTTAGTGCCCCAATGGAGGACGAAGGACAGACGAAAACAAGACAGTATGTGTATTATATACCTGAGATTTTGATACTTCAGTTGTCCAGCTAAATATCCTTGTTCTTTTGTTCATTGATAAAGTTCTTAGCCCAAGCTTTCGCCAATATCTCTGTAAGTGTCGTTCCGTTTGTCGAGCTTCCTAATTATATTTTGTGTTATTTAGTTTGCAGTATCCGCTCGCCAACTGTCGGCTCCATTAAAATCGATCAGCAAAGATATGATCGGATAGTATCAGTGGTAACCTCAATACCATGCATGAGAGAGCTGGCTTGAGATTATTGTTATAGCGAGGGTACACTAACGAGTGGACAGGAGTACTTGAGAGGCGGGACTTAGTGAGATTGACTGATTGAAATCAAAGCCTGGTTTCATGGTTCTTTAAGCAATATATAGGGTGCAAATCGATCCGGTTCTCAAATGACACCAGAAAACTGTCAGCTTGACGCACCAAACGGGTAAAGCGGTCTAAAATCCGTATGTGCACATGCGCGCGCGCACACACACACACATGCACGCATACACGCAAACCAACACACACACACACATACACACACACACACACACATAATATATATATATATAATATATATATTATATATATATATATATATATATATATATATATATATAAAACAAAGTGTATGTATGTAAATATGTAATATGTAAATATGTATGTCCTTTATTTTTCGCTAACGGCCCATCCGATTGAGATGAAATTTTCTACACGCCTTCCTTTCATTCCAGAGCTGTCAACTGTCGTATTTTTTTTCTTCTTCCTCCTCCTCCCTCCTCCCATTCCCAAAATACGTACGTAAATATATGATGATGATGATGAAAGAATCCCCGAACCAAAACGCTTAGGGAAAGGGAAGAAAATGATGTGACTACACATTAGCTAAGGGACTTAACTCTAGAAAAAGTTATTTCAAGGGGCATAACTTTTAATAACATTGTTGTATAACTTATAGTCATATTGTTGTATCGTTTTCAATGATTTATAAACTCTTTGTCTATAGTTATGTACCGGCATATGAGTTATAATAAATAATGATCAAACTTTTAGAAC
>JACEFZ010020697.1:0-11390 GCA_014155875.1 Cepaea nemoralis | reverse complement strand
CGCTATTAAACAAACAGCGAAAAAAGTCTACCAACTCGCCAAAATTAAAAACTTCCTTGATGAGGACACAAGGAAACTATTCTATACTTCTCATATACAGACACACTTTGACTACTGCTCTACAATCTGGGACGGTTGTTCTAATTCACACACCAAGCGACTTTACTCACTCCAGAAACGGGCCATGAGTCTAATTGATAGCAAACATTTATCTGACAATCCTAGCCTGTATAAACGCCTTCAGTTACTACCATTCCGCAAACGCCTGCTTTTCAATAAAGCTAAACTAATTCACAAAATCCTGCATCGGAATGCCCCAAATTACCTTTGACCATTGTTTAAATATAATGCTAGACACAGTAAACGTTTAAATATACTACACATTCCGAAGCCTAGGATTGACTTATACAAAACAAGCTTAACGTACTCTGCAGCTCAGCTGTGGAACAATTTTCCGCAAGAAATCAAAGACATCACCAAGACATTCATATAATCGCAAATTATTCGAACACTATCTCAATACAGATTACCTTCCCCCTTAATAATAGAGATAATAATAATAATAACAAAACTCTAGTATAACAGCCAGTCCCCTTTTTGTAAGCCAGTATATTCCACATGGCTAATAACAAGTGTCAGACCATTATCTAATATTACTGAGTCTTGTAGTTTTGATGTTCGCATTTTGCCCATGCCTTTATAATGCATATCTTTTATATTGTTGCTGTTCTTTGTTAGCCTTGAATGATGTGTGAATGAAATAATGTATGAAAGAGAGTGATAGAAGGGCAGAATGTTAGACGGGTCTGCGTGCCCAATTCTTAACCCTTTGAAAATAAAGTTTGTTTGTTTGTTTGTTTGTTCCGAACAAGAGCGGCATTCGGAAACTAGGTAGTCAGAGCTGTTCCTAGCACGAGAGACATTCGGACGAGACATTTCACTCGGACGTAAATGCGTAGTGCCAATTTTTAGTTTGCCACCCGTAGGACGGCACTTCAGACTTCAGCAGGCATTTTTTAATGAGGTTAGCCTTCCTCGGGTTTCGAGGCACGTTAGACTTTTTGTTGTGATGTCGCCCACATCTCAGCTGGTCAAGATAGAACGATCATCGACATCACGGTTAACCCTCAAGAGAAGGCAGGGGCAGACCATGGGCCTTCCAAGGCTATCCAAGGAGGCTTCCATAATTGCAGAGCCGGCACATATTGCTCTAAGACAGGGCTCACCCAAGGAGTTGCGACGTCCTGCTCATGGCTGCTTTAGTTCCTCACTTCCATGTGGTGGGCATTTCGCTTGCCACTGGTCGTTCAAGCACACACCAGGAACGGTCAGACTGCGGGCGACATCCACTCGGTAAGCTTTTGCTTTTGACTTCGGACCACGCAATGGATTCTCTAGCCGTGCATTCCATTTCGTGTTATTGAGACGTTTTTTTTCACTTTTGTCTACACTCTATGAGTTAGATACAGACAGTTTTCGTAGCCATTTCATTCGACTGGGACACTTTCTGCATTTTAGTACTCGCTCACGAGGTAGGCTACATGTGCTGCCGGCTCAGCACCTTACCTCCGTGCAGCAGTGAACGAGAAACGGCCAGGCCCTCTCATCCGGGAATCTCTCATATCCCCCAGCTGAGAGCCTTCGAACAAGTATCAGAACTGGGCATGTAGCGTGCTCAGTATGCCACCTCTATTTTTCTGTAGGTGGGTATCGGCCCGGCTCTCACATCCGAGGGTTTGTGGCTTAGAGGCCTTTAGCCTAAACCCTCGACAGAGAGCCTTAGAGTATTGTCCGGACCAAGAACTTCTGCCTTCGTGCGCCTGATGTAAAATTTTGACAGCTATCCTCAGTCTACCTGCAGAGCAGCAGTTTGTGTCTCTCTTAGTCTGGCCCCTGTCCCATAAGCTGTCCGATATGTAGTTTTCATCCATCGGCAAGCACATGGGATCGATGGGACACGCAAGCTCCCCCACCACGGCAAGGTGGAGACACATCGGGGGAGGACTCTTTCTTATTGTTGTATATCATGTTTTAGTTTCATGGGGCCTCTTTCAGGCAATCGTTAGTTAGTTACTCTGGCAATCAAAGGAATTCCCAACATTCGTCTCCGGAACCACATGTCTGTTGCTTCCTAGTTCTTCCTAATTTGCGGTGTGGATTTCTGCATTGTGTTTCTGGCAATACGGGTGTATATCCAAATTCAGATGGGTACAGCCGGGGGTTGAGGCTTGCAAACGCTGTGCGGGAGACTGGGGTACCAACATCGAGCTGTACCAGCAGTAGCCACACACTCGTGGACATTCTGAGGGGGGAGATTTGGCCACCGTAGGGTTGGTTGTCCAGCGTGCAGCTGTGATAGCTCATTGTGATAATTGGCCAGCTTTATGTAAGTTAGGTAGTTAATTATCTGTTGGGGTATCATCTATTGACATGTCCATAGGTGCTCAGCACCCCCCCCCCCCCCCATTTGCATCAACGTCCGGCGGCTAATGGTGCCAGTTCTGTGTTGGTGGTTGGTTGACGAGGCTCCTCATTCTCCCAGTGCTCCTCTTGTTTCTGGCCGTGACTTCTTACTGCAAAGTCTCTCAGTCTAGACACTGAAGTGGATTCACCGGCGTCACAGTACTCCGCTCTCGACATCTCTCTAAGGGCATTAATAATATCGACACTTTCCCTTACGCTGGCCATAATGGATGAAGTTCATTTCCCTCACCTCCCGCATGTCCCATAACTAAGATGAAGGTGACTCTACGAACAACAGACCTCCGAAGCAACTCAGTCCACTGTCTGCGTGCAGAATCCCACCTCGACCTTTCAGATCATGCTCATGGAATAACTTAGGACACAAACATGGGTTTCGTTCTGCGGGAGGGACGATGAGAGAGGCCTGTACTCAACCAGTGTGCCCTTTGAAAGATTAGCATCTACGCCTTACGTTATTTGCTCAGGGAGACTGAGAATTCATGGGCATGTCCGGAGTGTTATGAAGTCCATTCTTGAATCGGTCCATCAGCCAGTCTATGTTGACTTCCTTTGCAGAATATCGCCTCATTACAACCCGGTGGAAAGACTCTCGATCATTCGATAGTTCTCCTGCCTTCTGCGTTGTTGTGCCCACGATGTCCTGTATACAACTTCCTGTCGGTTGGCCTCCTCCTCGACTTCCATGAATGATCCTCTTCTTCTTCTTTCCTCCATTTACCTCAGTGAAGAGTTGTGAGGAGATGTAAGGAATGTGCGATCCTTCCTGTGTGTTTTGAAAGTTGGTATCCGTGTCTATAAGGTTGTTCTTGATACCATCACTCCGTCTTATACGTAATCTTCCTCTTGCTCTGTAACAATTATATTTCTTCAATCGTGGCTCTTTGTGGCAGATGGTACCAGGGCATTCTTGTGAGGTGACCAAACCATTTAATATATTGTTCTTTAAGGAAGTGCATGACTGGTGTCACACATATTCGTCTTCTAATTTCCTCATTCATAATATTATCTCTCAGTTACCCCCGCAGATCTTCTAAGGCTTCTTATCTCTGTTACTATGATTGTGCGCTTGTTATTTGCATTAAACGTCCGTGTTTGACATTGGTGGCAAAATTTCGGCCCAAAAAATAGTTCTTATGATATTTGCTTTAGCACTTACTGGTATCTTTCTATACGATAGAAGTTGTCACAGAACTTAATTGGCCCATGCACGACTCTGTCTAAACACAGAAGCCACCAGAAATGTGTGCACGATTTATTGCCTGACATATTGGTCGATGCATCTCGTCAGGTGCATTTGCAGAGTTATAAATCTTATGAAGTGAATAAATGAATAATACATTAGGCTGAAATACTTAAAATGCATTGTCACAGATATTGTTCCAATGCGATGCATTTTATATATCTACGGTAATCTCAAACTGAAAATTAAATCTTACCGTTTGCAAAAAACTGGTTGGAACTGCATAATTGCTAAGGCCTTACTATATTTATAGCAGAAGTGCAACTTGACCCTATATATTTAAAGTCGCTTGTTTATGTTAATTCTGGGACGCAGGGGTGTTTCCAAGGCACCAGGGCTGGGTTCTATACTGGCCAAGACCTATTGACGCGTCCTTGCCGAGCGTCCTGGGCAACAGGTCCCTTCAGGGTCCTGGCTAAAGTCAGTAGGACTGCCGATTCCTCCGAAGTCGGAGAGTGTCTGCCTGCACGGCGAGGAATCACCAGTCTGCAAACCAATAAGCTAGACATGGGACAACGGATACACACGCAAACATCAGGTCATGTATGACATCACATTGATGTTGGACAACAGGATGTCTTCATCCGACATACAGGACCTAGCGCTGGAGATCACAGCCAGCGAACACAATCAAGCAAGCATGTATGTTAATTCTTAGTTATTTATTTTTATTGTCAGAATTTATGACTGTCCACCTTCCACCGTTGTCTATATCTTTTCCACGCTTGTTTTCATATGGTATGTCTTGATTTAGATGGTTATCGGGGATCTCTCAACTCTCTGCTATTATACTCCGATGTCCGCAAATTCAGAAATAATGCGTTCTATGAATGCTCTGTCTACACTCCTGATGTTTAGTGTGGTCCCCATCTTCTTCTGCAGCTGCCTCTCACCGCCCAACGAAGCATAGGCCCTCAACCAACTCAAACCAAGCCCTTGTTAGACGTGTTCATCGTTGATTGGATTTTCCAGCTCACTTTTCCTACAGAATAAAGTAGTCATTCTCACGCCAACACTCTCAAATCGCCTCTTACGGCATTCATGGCGGGATACCGTGTTATTTTTGCATCAGTCCCTTACAGGTACCGGTAACACACAAATGGATACTCGATATCTTCTTCTTTTTCTACGTTCACCCGGAGTGTGTGTATGTGTGTGTTTGTTTGTTTGTTTGTTTTTTGTTTTCTTTTAGATGTGATTGCGGTGTATTTTGATATGCACCCTTGGGCCAGAACTCTTAGGCCAACACATCCGACTTTAACGTGCGTTTTTTAAACCAGGTTAGCATTCCTGGGGGATTCTCACTTGTGTGGTGCTGTCCATATCCCAGCAGGTCAAGTTAGAACGATCGAATACTTCACGATCAACCCCCAAGGGAAAGCAGGGACAGTCCATGGGCATTATCCGCCATCCCGGGAGGCTTCCATATTTGCAGAGCCGGCATATAGCGCTCTGGTGCTAGGCTTACCCAGGGAATCGCCATGTCCTGCTCATGGCTGCTTTAATTCAATTCCCCATTTCAATGCACTGGGCATTTCGTTCGCTACGGGCCGCTCACCGCACAAACTAGGAACGGTCTGATATGTGCTAGTCGCTGTGCCCGGAAGACACAATACTCAGAGCTGTTCCGCGCACGACAGACATTCGGAAAACTAACTAGTCAGGGCTGTTCCGGACACGAAGGACATTCGGAAGTCTAGATAGTCAGAGCTGTTCCGAGCACGAGGGACATTTCACTCGGACGTTTTTGCGTTGTGCCAATTTATTTTGCAATCTTCCGGCCAGCACATCCTACTTCTGCGGGCGTTTTTTAATCAGGTTAACCGTACTGGAGGTTTCGAGGGACATTTTGTTGTGGTGTCGCCCACATCTCAGCTGGTCAAGGTAGAACGGTCAGATTTAGCACGGTCAATCTTCAAGGGCAGGCAGGGGCAGACCATGGGCATTCCTCGCCATCCAAAGAGGCTTCCATAATTGCAGAGCCTGCACATAATGCTCTGAAGCTGGGCTCACCCAAGTGATCGCCACGTCCTGCTTTAATTCCTCACTTCCATGTATTGGGCATCTCGATCGCCACTGGCCACTCCCCATGAAAATCAGGAACGGTCAGTCTGCGGGCTACATCCACTCTCAGCCTTTCACTTAGGGCTTCCACGTAATGGACTCGCTAGCCACGCGTTCCATTTCGTGTTAATGTGACGACTTCCACTCCGCAAGCCCTCGCTTCGAACTTCCACATAATGGGTTCGTCAACCAAGAGGTCTATTTTGTGTTAACGAGACGTTTATCCACCTTTGACACTCGATATGATAAACCTATATTATTTTCCGAGAGTTAGCTCTTTTTACGAGTCAGCTCTGTTTATGAGTCAGCTTTGTTTATTGGTCAGCTCTGTTTAACAGTTAGCTCTGTTTATCAATCATCTCTGTTTATCATACATCTCTGTTTATTCAGCTGTCTTAATGAGTCAGCTCTGTTTATCAGTCAGCTCTGTTTATCAGTCAGCTCTGTTTATCAGTCAGCTCTGTTTATCAGTCCGCTTTCTTTATTAATCTGCCGTGTTTACGAGTCCTCTCTTTTTATGCATCAGCTGTTGGTAATGTACAATGTCAGTTTTATTGTTCCGCTTGATCCACGCAATTCTAGACATTTTTTTTTTAAAAATGTAACATCGAAGTAAAAACGCGCCGGGTTTCTTCTGTGATGGCTGGGAAATATTCCGTAGTCCACACCGGCATGTTGTCTCTGGAAAGATGCATGACCTCACAATCTGTACTTGTCTGTGTTTGCTAGTATTGCACCGTGGATTTCTCCCGTTGCTTACCCTCTATGACCAGTTTGTTTATTTTGAGCAAACTTGGTCTAGTATACCTTCTCATTTCCAATTGTTTCACTTACCTTCTATGAGTGTTAATCAATGAATGTAATTGCATAGCAGATAACGCGAGCTTGCCTGTCGGCCCAGTGGTCATGTGCTCGAATTCGTAGATGTATACCATGAACTTGGCTCCCAGATCGACCAGTGCTGAATGGATTCCGGGATATTGCTTGGGAGATCAAAGCGGTCAACTTGATACTGTCTACACCACTACCCCAGTGCCGATTGGTATGCGTGGTATTCATTCATTCATTCAGTAGCATGTCCTTGGTAGAACCTCGCTCCCGTAACAGCCTTCCGGGAAACTTCTCGATCACAAGCAAGATGTCCCGCGTCCGATACACCCATCTGGAGATCATCCGCCACATCCTGCACCCATCTTCTCTTTGGCCTTCCTCTTCCTCTCTTCCCAGGCATATACCCCCCCCCACCCCACCCCCATTATTGTTCTCTCCAAACTTTCATGACGTTTCAACTCACCAACATATATCAATTTTCTTTGTTTTATCGTCTTTAATAGCCAACCCTCTTCAATATTCAGCTCTTCAAGTATGGATGCATTTATTCTTTTCTTTAACCAAGATATTCTTAGAACTCGTCAATAACATTTATATTCAAAAGCATTTATGCGCTGTTCAGCTTGTTTAGTAAGTGTCCATGTCTCACAGGCGTATGTTGCAATGGGAAAGATGCATGATCTTAAACATCTAATTTTTGTAGTTCTATCTGTCGCACTTCATACTTTATTCAGTTGTTTTAGTCTTCGCAGAGCAATTGATAGTCGTCGTTTAATTTTTTTCATTGTGTCACCATTGTTGGTAATCAATGACCCAAGATATTCGACATTTTCCATAACCTCCAATCTTTCCTCATTAACATATATTTCTTTCTCCATAGTAGTTTTATCTGTATGCATTATCTTTGTTTTTGCTACGTTAAGATATAAGTTGTGATTTTCACTATTTCTTTAGGTTGAGGTTATTAAGTTTTCTACACCATTCTGTGATGTGGATAGTAATACTGTATCATCAGCATATCAAATCTCCGGATTTTCATGACCACCGATATTTAGTGCATCATACTGCTTCTTGGTTATACACTCTCTGACATCTCTCATTATATTTTCAGCGTACAGGTTAAACAAATAGGGTGACAGCAAACAGCCCTGGCGGACTCCTTGCTTGATGTCAAACCAATCTGATGTCTCGCCATCTATTCTAACCGCTGCTTGTTGGTCTAGATAGAGCATTGTTATGAGTTGTACTGCATGTGATGGAACACCCATATTCCTCATGATTTCCGAAAGTTTCTGATGTTGTACACGGTCAAATGCCTTTGAATAATCCACAAAACATGAGAACAGGTTTACATTAAATTCTCTGCACTTCTGTATTATTAAACGCATGTTTAGTATGTGATCTCTTGTTCCTCTCCCTTGTCTAAATCCATCTTGAACCACTGTGGGATGTGGATTTTAATATATGAGAATATTTTTGTTAAAAGTGTCTAGGGGATCCCTTGGGAAGTTAGGTTTGATTCTCTTTTCACTTCTAGAATGCAAGGTAATCATGGAATTCTACCACAAATACAAGGAAGAAAATACTTCACTCCTTTTTGTAACTGTGTCTGTGCGTACTTCTCTATTCCCACTAAACCACCCTATAAATTTATTATAGTAATAGAGGAAATTGATTGTTTACAACATATATAACAACCACTGTTAAAAAAATAACACGTAATTGACGTAAACATCAACATTTTTTGACAAACAGTTCAGGCATTAAATCAAGATCTGCAGTAACATATATATAATTGTAATGACCACACTGAATTTCCAGAACAGGCATGGGAATGATTTTCAATACCAAAAAACACATTAACCCCATTGTCCCAAGGAAAACAATGTTATTACAAACAATACAACAACCACTAATTGGTTCTACATCTTTGACCCACTTTACATAGATAAAGCAAACAATGGTCTAAGTTCAGAAAAACCAAACATATAAAACAATTGTTTCTCACACCATTTACAATTCTCATATTTAAAAAAAATTAATGAGATGGTGTCAGAATATTCAACCAAAACAACAACCAATATTTGGTTATACCCTCATTGAAAAAAACTACTGACCTTATACATCTCTGGCATGAAATAACCACATAGAAAGCATAATTGGTACTAATAATTAAACTAATTATTTAATTTTAGTCCTTTATCCTTAGATGTTGCTGTCGGTTATTCTTCTCCAGTGCAAAGCAGTTAATGTCCATATTTTACCCAGGGACAGAAATAAATGTACTCACAGTCATGTTTTACCTACATTATGTTCACTGAAGTTGGCTGGTGAATCTTTATAATCCATAATCCAAGAATAGAATTATACACAAGCACATATCCCCTCCATGGGGCTGAATTCAAGAATGCTCTGTTGCAAGTGGGCTCTGTGTTCCAATTGAAATTGGTGCCTAGGTCTGTCATACTTTCAGGAATTCAACTTAAGCTCTTGCAGAAGGTTCTTCCCTATATCATCTTATCGATGAAAAAGATGACGACTGTCCAACAGCTCGGTTTATGTTATCCGTTTCCCAATTTAGTTCAAGAGGCTTTGTCACACACCCGGTTCATGTTGATAGGCCATCCCACACTTGGTGATGGGGCAATTAGGCCGACATGGAAATAGCAAAGAGTTCTGATTCAGTATTTCCCTTTTCAGTGTAGGACATACAATGCTGAGAGTCATTCATTTGTTTCATCTGGAACTATGTCCAGGATTGGTCTGCTGCAGGCATGGAACTGAAGAATATTAATTCCAACACACAAACTGGGAGTCGCAAACAATCAGATGGTTCTTTTTGTTGCATGCATAGAGGCATTTACTCCGCTAGCTTCTTTCATATGGTCTTCTTGATGGTGTTTAGGTCTGAGATCTCGAGTGGATCTGGCTTCTTTCAGGGCGTTGCAGATTTGGCACCCTGGGGTAATCTGGTTTCTCAGTTGTTTTTCAGTTGATATTAAGTTGGTATTCAGTTGGTACCTTGGTTGTACTTGCTTATGTTGTTTCAGTGTCTCTTCCCATTTGGTGTTCTAGTGTCTTGAACCTTATGTTGACTTTTGCTGCTGTGTGACTTTTTCTTTCGTAGGAGAATACTTATGAGTATCCTTTGAACTTGGGAGTCCAACAGACAGATGGAGGGTTCTTACTGCTGTTAGTTTTATTAAACTTGTAGGACTGTCCCATAGTTTCACTGATTTCGCTGATTGATGACGCTACAGGCGGTACTTCTCAGAAGTAAAGCAGACGATACACTGTTGTCAGTTACTCTGTAGATCTTTATCTTTGTAGATTTCTAGATACTGAAGTCCGTCCTGGATATTCCTACTGAAGTAGGACTTCATCAATAACGTTGTCAGTCGTCTTCGAAATTGTCTTTTGCTGGCTTTGGCAGCTAATGAGTGCAGCAGTAAACATTGGTGTATTGGTCCAGACTATATGTGTAGGACAGGTTGCCATTTATCACTTCCTACTGGCTGATAACCCAGGATCCAGTTTTTAGTGATACAGTCCAAACAAAAACCACTTGCTTCTTTCTAGAGCTGCAAATGACAAAAGAATACAACCACAGCATTAATCTACTGTTTTAGGTTAACATGTTTACAACACAATTACAAACAAAAAAGGGGAAGGCGATCGGAGAGTATTTCCAATGTGTCCCTTGTCCCTCGTCGCTTCGGTGTTGAGCTATTCTAGCTCTTATTGTGAGTAAGGTATCTTCTCACTCACTATTCTTGCGCCGTTAGGCCGACACATCCGACTTCTGCGGGAATTTGTTGACCGGGTTAACCTTCCCGGACTCACTATTCTATTCTATGTTGTTACTGCGACTTTTGGGATGAGTTATCCATCCTTTCCATCCAGCTTGATGTTATATCTGTCCTAACCTGACAAGGATTTCTGAGCCATGGGCCTTTTGTCTCATAATTCCCCGTCTTCTTTCATTAGGTGTAATCAGTATTAGGCACAGGCCATCAACCATATCATTCACATTATCTTCTTGTGTACTGACATACACAAGGTTTCATACATCATCTCATCATGTCTCCACAGGAGTCACATTAAAATGTATATTCCCCACAGCAAAAGTAACAATCATGACAGAATATATATAAATATCTCATACAGAGAAAAACAAACATGTACATACCTCATATATGAATAATAATAATGATCATATATAATAATGTAGGAGCCAATGTTTTTGGATTTCCTCATTCGTCAGCCCATAAAACTAGAATATATATTCTTTTTTCCCCCACTACTTACAGCAGCATGAGGTTAGTGAACGCCGTGATATAATTTACCAATTACTGCTATTGTAAGAAATGTTCTTATTTATCAGAAATTATGCAGCATGGCCAGTCTTCTGAATGTTGCTGGCAATTTCTAACCATAAATCTTCGCTTATGCCCCTACCACAGTAAGGTGATGCGGAATGAAGGCACATCCTATCAGAACATTCAATTATATCATGTGCTTTATTTCTTCATTCTTGAGATTATACTCATCAAACATGGCATTTCCCTAGCAATATTTTATGAAATGATTACATGTCCACCACACTAATGGTGTAGTTACTCATATGTTAACAAGAAGATTGTACCAAAATTTGGCACGATAGTTCAAGTTACAGATTAGCAATTAGCAAAACAATTTCTCCAACATGAACTAGAGTCCATAAGCTGTGTTATCAGGATTACCCCCCTTTTAGAGGTTTTTGTGAAAAATT